>JAYMSV010002023.1:0-11712 GCA_036897745.1 Erodium moschatum
CCCAATCCCCAGAATGGAACAACATGCGGCTCGGTCTACTTGGGATGTATTGGAACTGAAAAAGATTGACAATTTGGCCTTGTTGATGAGTTGCCCCGACATCGCCCCAAAAGTCGTAAGGATCTGATGTAGTACCTCGGATTCCTTTCTATTAGCTCGGCAAAAAATGTAACAGTCATCTGCAAAAAAGATGTGAGAAACTACCGGATTAAGCTTCGGTTCGTCCCATTGTGCCGCGCGGACTAGAGTAGGGCGAGGCACAGGTCAACGGACGGGAAGGAGTGGTGTCGCAGGGGATGGTGGCACTGTAATGGTGGACGTAATCAAGGGGGAGGCCGAAATGGAGACGAGAGAGAAACCTTAGTGGTTACGGAAAAAAATTAGGAATAGTTTGCACTGGATTATCTTAAATCGTTGTTAGTTTCGCTGTTTTTTTACTAAGAGGTATTCCATCTCACTCCCTAAAACTATAAGATTCCATTATTACTACCGTAACACTTGTTTTTTTCTTTTTCGCTACCATGAAGTTCCAAAATTTTCAAGTTAGTACCTTTCGTCGATTTTTTGTATGGAAAATGGTCATGTGCACTGCATATGATCCTATTTTTTAAAAAAAATGTCCAAAACGCTCTTAGAAGTTCAAACCCAAATACTTCTTCTTCTTCTTCAATGTCATGTTTTTGAAATTTGGCTATTGATGAGGGGTATTATGAAACCCAAGTACCCATCCTTCTTCTTCTTCAATGACATGGGTTTGAAAATTTGACTGTTAGCGAGGTATTATGGACTTTTTACGTGTTTTTGACAGAAAAATTGACGTAGGATATTAAATTGAAACAAACGAAACTCTAAGAAAGCAAGAAGACAAAAAAAAGTGTTATGATAGAATAATGTAATCTCATAATTTTAGAATGGCGAGATGGAATTACCCATCTTATTAATATTGAAATGCAAGAGCATGACATCCACCAAAAAAGGACTAGCAAATGGCCTAAAATGTCTAAGCAACACTGTACATTTTGAATTACAATACCTGAACAGCTCTAGTCTTAACACAAATATTTTTTTTGAAGTAACCTTAACACAAGTTAAAAAAGGGTACACTTATCATAGGCCAACAAATTTCTATAAATACATAAACACAAAGATGTAAAGTTCCAACCAAGAAGAGTCAAATTATACAACATTTCTCTCGTAACTTAGATTACACGACCAAACTTCTGCATCTGTTATTTCTCTCACTTGGTACAAACAAAAGGAATGGAACCAAATGAGAAATGCATATTGGCTGGGAAAAGAATGTGACTCCAAACAGCAACTCCCCAAGAATGTTACTCAAATATGCCCACATATTACTAATACTATTGCACAATACCTTCCATCTACAAATTCCATTAGGGGGGAGAGGACAAAAAATGACTACAAGATTTCTAAACAAAAAATTGCTTTGTGATGCTCTTTTGCCTACACAAGCATATGTGTGTATCTTCAAGTTGTACGTGTCGGTTGTGATGACAGACTCAAAATTCAGATGCGGCAAGCATATTTTAATTTATTACTGGAAATAGTCTTGGCGTATAATTGTGATATAGCTAGGTGATCCTCCATCTTCCTCTCTCTGCTTCCACACATCGCCGTTGGCTTGAACGTAACAAGACACTTTTGGAGATAATGGCGTATACAGATCTGCATCCATAAAATCGTAATTTCTTTCACCTTTTGCAAATAAGAATGAGATATTCAAATCTTATACATATTGTCTCTTTCCAACATTAGAATGTAACTTTCTCAGATGAAAAAATGTCACTATTTTCTACATTGCCACTGTTCCTGTTTATCTAGTCACTACCTACTTTCGTCATCCCAAATGGGTTTGAAAAGATATTGTTTTTACCCTTCCTAACCAAACAGAACCTAAGCACAGCAATAATATCTAGACCAGATGCTGATTGTTCCGACAGCTACCGTCACAAGCCTATGGCATTTTTTTTTTATCTACATACCATTCAAGTACAGTTTTGCGAAGTGTTATAGTTGGAAGGAGGTAACATTCATTCTGCTCTAAGTGTGGTAAACAGACACGCTTTGGATTCGTTAAATGTTAGTGTTGGACATGTGAATCAGCTATTTTTCTAAAGGAGCGATTTGTCAGTTCAAATTCATGACTTGAATGGTGGACAGCTGGTTTGTTTGGTGGCCGCGGATTGTTAAATTAGAGTTTGTTGTTAAGAGGTAATTTTTTTAGTCCCAGATAGTTATTTTGGGACAGTTTTGGAGTAATTCTTTTTCCCATTTTATTTAGTCTGATCCAGTAACTTTTTTGTCCTTTATGCTTAGATCTCTACTTTTTGTCTTAATATAAACTATATCCATGAGGTCTACAACTTGCACATTAAGCAATTCAAAGACTAGCTACTTAGGAAACAAATTACAAAACATAAGACCATGTAAGAATTACTCTCAAGTTTTGGCCACTAACATGCATGGGAGACATACCTGTCAGAATTGGTGGATCTGGATCGCGCGTGCTATGCAATATGGCAGTCCCAGATAACACAGTGATGAAACCACAAAGCTCCGATGCTATGCTGCTTGCACTTTGACCTGAATAATCCTACAGAACATTACAATTAGTTAGAACTGCATCATGTAAAGGGAAAAAAGTCTCTCTGTCTCTGTCTCTCTCTCCATATGTATGCATATGAATACCTTGAACATTATTGCACTGGCCAAGATTGTAAAGGATGTGAACAATGCATAATAAATAGGAGAAACAACTGCTGTGTTGAAAGTATCCAGAGCCTGTGAACATGCACGATTAGATAAGGCCATTTCAAATAAAAGATAGTCATGATATAATGCATATTACAATGAATGACATGAAAGACAAGTTTTTTTTCAGGTGTACATTGTGATATTGATATATACTTCTGGCTTCATTAAGAACATTTGAGGGGAAGGATTTCTGTCTGACAATAATATTTATAAGAATTCGAGGTAATTGGTACACATACACAGACACTACAAAATAGTCTAATAGCTCAAACTTTCCAGTTATGCGTACCAGGAATCAGAGGCAGTTGAGTATTGTATAGTGCACATACACAATATACAATTATCCAAGTCTCAGAGCTTTCCACTTGGAAACAACGAGGGGAAATTACGAAAACGTGCCCTTTTGAATTGTCATGTGCAGAAACTGCCTTTTCAATGTGGAAATGTCAAAAAACGTTTCCATTCCGTTAAAATGGATGGAAATTCTATTTTTATCATGAGCCAGGTACATGGAGCTTAATATTTTTCAAAATCTAAACTACCCTTAAAGTTTAGACTTTAACCCTGAACTAATTTTGAAGACAGACGGACCAATTTTTGTAATATGAGGGTATTTTTGTCCTTTTATACATTGAGGGCAATTTTGTCCTTTTTCCCAACAGAACTAACATACGACTGAGCAAAAAAAATAGCCTATCACAAGTTTTTTCAAAAAGGCTGTTTTCCGCACGAGACCAATTCCAAATGGCACGTTTTGGTAATTGCCCCCCAAAAACAACAATAGAACCACTAATTCAGCAGGTTGGCATGGGAATAACCAAAGTTTCATCGCTAATAAACTAGATGTTCTGGAGACCAAGTGCAGGGACTAAAAAAAACAGACTACTTTTGAAACAAGTGTTGGTGTATTTAATTATGCAATCCTAATTTGATCAGTTATAGATGAGAATCAAACAAATTGAATGAACATGAACGGATTCCTTAAGCAACAAGTTGTAATTTCACACAGACGTATGTTACATAATGCAAAAGAGCAGAAATTTGAAGTTCCGAGATGTATGTATAATATTCTGCTAATAAGGAACAAAGAATTAATGTTGTTGGTTGAAATTAACCTACTTTGCAGCAGGAGAAAGTAGCATATTAAATAACAGTGGATAATATTGCATTGGAGCAATCAAGTTCAAACTGTAAACCCCTACTTGACCCAATTAACAGGCAGTGGGAACACTCATTCAAATTCAAATCAATCTCGTATGTTGCAAGAAACATCCACACACTCAATCTATGTAATACTAATCAAAATCCTAATCGTTCAGCTACAAGACAGATGAATGTTTTACATGACAACAGAAGTCAAAAAGGAAGTTCCTTGACCCAAACACATTTATAAGCGAAGGGTTTTCCTGTGCATTTTCCGAATATAACACACACAAAATCATGCTCATGTTATGATAATTGTTTTTTATTTTGAGAAAGAAAAGAAGAAACAAGCATTCTGGTCATGCTTGTCTCACCTGCATATTTACAACACATTTTGATAATCATTCCATGTTGAAATAAAAATGGGTGACTATCCTTATACTTTTCAAGGTGATATTTATAATAAAAACAATTATAAGCTCTAAGCATACATCTAGCTGATTATAAGCCTTTCAAGGAAAGATTAATTCCTAGTCCAAGTGATTCCACCCCCTCCAAATGGTTCAAATGGTAATTATAAGTTTAAAATGTAAGAAGTATAACAAAACAATAGACCAAAAAGCTTGTATCTTACGAAATCATCATATTACGTTAAATTCTGCAACTACCGGATAACTTTTTTTTTCTCTCACTGGATTAACTCATTAATCAATTCACATGGTTCAAATGGCATCTACAAGTTTGGACCAAAAAGCTTGTATCTAACGAGATCATCATATGATGTGTTTGAACTTTGAAATCATCTTCATGAATCAAAATTAGTGATTGGTTTAGGATTTAATTTTCGACGCTCCAAAGAGGAAGCATTGTCAAAGAAGGCGAAACTCAGAAAACAGTCCATTCCACTCCATGATCTAAGTAGGCCTCTTACTCAAGGAATTTCCGTGAGAGCATAAGATGTATGTTTCATGGCAGGGACTGCACCTAGATAATAACATCATGGATTCTGTTTTGGAATTGTACTGTGTTAAATCATACTGACCATGTTGAGATAATTTAACTGCATGATTATACAAGTAACTGCAACCATCGCAAAGATCCACGTCTGGAAATACTTGGCTTGATTTATGCCCTCTAACGTGAGTTGTATAGCTATTCCAATGGCTTTTATGCTCATAACCTGCATTAGTGAACCAGCTAATTCGTCACTGAAATAAGAATCAATTACCAATCTCCTTTAGGTATCAATATTGTCAAATATATGACATTGCTGAAACAAAAGCAACTTCATGAGATGAGTACAATGTCAAGGCGGGTATCCTCAAGAGAGGCAGTTGCTAACCGTTAAGGATCCAATGATAGAGCAAATCCCAATGTAAATCATAATGTTGGTCTGGCCATAGCGTGGGGAACAATACAGTATCAGTACTAAAGCGACAGCTACCACTGAGGCTGTATACAACAAAAATGCTAGCCATAAAAAGAAAATAGAGTTAATAACAAGAAATGATCATCATTGAGTAAAAGTATGCAACTTTGTGTAGCATACCTGGTTGAATTGCTAAATTCCAGATTTCTTCCACTGAACTAATGGAACGCTCTTCCGGTGCGTGAAGCACAATCATAGTTGAGCCAACAACGCATACAAGACACCCCAACATCCCCATTTTCTGCAGCTTCTCATCCAACATGCAATGGGCCAGCACAGCACTAGAAATTCCAAGGCACATAATAAAAAGCATTATTTAGTCCTGTTGAAAAATCACATCGAGGGAGAAGAACATTCTAAAGTCATTGAGAAACCAAACTTTACCTAACAATTATACTCAATGCACCCAGGGGAGTCACAAGAACAGCAGGGGCATAAATGTAAGCCACGAAATTGGCAATCTCTCCAACAATCACTGTCATTCAATTCAAACCACATTGACAATTTCCCAATCTGGGCATAGCTCGAAAAAGCATCAACCCTACAAAATTAACATGAAAACAAAATTCTAGCTTACTTGTAATCATGCCGATCCACCATAGTGGCTCCAGCAAATAACCGTACCCTCCAACACCTGTTAGCAAAAAAAAAAAAAAAAGGATGAGAAAATAGGGCAAAATCTGAAAATGAAATGGAAATCGAGGGTGGAAGTGAAATTGAACCAGCGCGAAGGCCGTTGGCGCCGGCACGCTTGAGACCCTTTTTCTTAATAATGAAGCTGGAGCCAATGAAGGCGCTGGAGACGACGGCGAGGATGAAGCCTTTGAGATTGCTGGAGTACATGTATATCGACGCTCAAGTTTCTGGCTTTATGCTAGGAGCTGTAATGGGTGCGGAGATAGGTGATTGGATCGGAATCATGAGCGGGCGGAGAAGAAGATGGAAATGTAAGAGGGAGAGGGGGGTTGACCAAAAGAGGGAAGAGAGAGGGGTTGACCAAAAAACAGAGATGGTAGAGAGAAGGAAGAAGAGAAGAGAAGGTGTGTTAGGTCTGGATTTGGGAGGAAGGAGCAAGAAAGTGAGAAACAGAGAGTGGTCGTTGGTTATAATTACGGTGAGTTGCCTAATTCCCTGAGCAGAGAGAGAGAGAGAGAGGCCACTTCTCTGTTCCTCGTCAGGCAGGCCCTGGTTTCTCAAGTTACTATACAACGGAAAAGGTCCCTATGACTATGAGAACATTTGTTTGGCTATAAAATAATGGGAGAAATTCTAGCTACACTGTCCTCCTATACTATAAGACTAGACTAAATTATTTAGTGTCCTGTGATCTTGTATATTTTGGGATGATTTTATGGCTAATTTTATAAAAGAATAACTCCATAATATAATGGTAGATAAATGTGGTTTTACGGGTCATAACTCTAAACTATTTTTTTTACATCATAACAACGATAAACTATAGGAAATTACTGGAACATACTAAAATTCGTTCAAAGCGTTAACTAATGCCGAATGTCAAATTTGCCCTCAATCATAATTCAAGAACATAACGGTAGAAAAAAGTGTTTTGCAAATCATAACCCTATCATACCTCTTTTTATTTTCACTAATTCTTCTTTATTTTCATTTATTTTTATAAAATAATGGGGTTGATTCATGTCTTCTCCGGCAGTCTGCTTGGTCATTGTTTTGTCGCCGGTGGAAATGGAGCTAGTAGTCGCAGAAAAAATGGAGGATGGAGAAGGGGGGCATTTTTTTATGACCTGTAAAAGGAGTAGTTTTGGTATTTTAGAAAATATCAATCGACTTTATTCATATTTTTGGTCATCTTTCACAATTTTTTGTAGTTTGTAAAGTTTTCCATAGTCGACTATTATGATGTAAGAATGAACCATTAAACAACATGGGGAAATAGGGTTTCCCATTTTACAAGCGTGCTGCATAATAAGGAAAATTTATAAAATCACAAAAAGTTTAAAGAGTCGGTTATGAGAAAAATTACACATAACTATCCTTAATTTTCTCCTAGCTACATCTAATTCTTAATTTCGTCCGGAAGATACCCGAACTTTCCAAAATATTTAGTTTACCCATTTCGGTTAGTTTTTGTAAGGAAAAATGGTCATGTGTGCGCCATGCACATAACCATATTTTTTCAAAAATAACCAAAATACCCCTGACACTTCTTTGTCTCCTATTTCTTTTTCTTTTTCTTGTTTATGTTGTGTTCTTCTTCTCTTTGCTTCTTTCCTTTCTCCCTCTGTCTTGTTCTCTAAATCCAGGTACCAAACGAAGTGTAGCTAACCTAATTCAAAAGGAAAGTAGCCAAATAAGACTATCAAACAAGAAGAAGAATGAATCAAACGACCTCACAATTACAAGGTACTTAAAAAAAGACCATATTCTGCACCACTAATCTTAAGCACGGGAAACCCAGCTGGTAATCCCTTCCTATCTCTCAAACCCAAAATCATATCGTAATAAAAGCTCTTTCCTTTCTTCTTTCTGTGGGTTGAAATTAACAACAAAAGTACAGCTCTGGGAAATATGTAGCATCTTCACGAGGAGAAGCAGGAACAAGAGGTCTACGATGGAGTAATTCTCGCAAAGCCGAGATGGACGTCGATGTCGACATGTCATCCAGACACGAAGACAACGGAGTCGCCCAAGACCCGACCGCTAACTTCAAGTTCCGTTCATGCACCTCTCCCTCTTCGTCTCTTTGTAACTTCTTAACCCTATATCTACTCTTGCTCTTGTTTTTGGGTATGTAATTTTCAGAGCCTTAGAAAACATGAAGAAGCAAAGATTTGGGTCCAAAAAATTTCGTTTAGGGTAGATTTTCCGCGTGAAACCCACGCACTAGCGATGACTAAGCACACTCGAACCTTTCGCCCCAGCAAGGCTTGTCGCACCGCATGGATCTGGAATCTTCTCGAAACCAAGATCTTTGTTTCCTTTTGTTCGGATTTTCCCTTATGTAAAAAGGGGAAAGTTTCCACTAATCGGCCAAGCTAGTTTAAGGAAACTATTTGCCTTCCAAGCTAGCCTTAGTCGATCGCACCCCTTATATATAGGGCTACTAGTTCTCTTGTATATACATTCAATTGTTAGACTTGTACTAGGAGCGGGTTCAGGTTGTCAATCCTTATCGTCAACCTTGTAGGGTAACGACTTAACATCAATAAGACATCATAGTTCTACAGAATATCGTATCTACACACACTATCATCTCTTTTTATCTTTAGTTAAAGGTTTTTAGAGGTCTTCTATCTTCACGTTGAACGGTTTGAGGAGCTCTCAGCCCGTGGCATGGGTCCTATTGTTTATGCGATATGGTTTGTTTTTATATCTAGGTTTGTACAACACGAAGCCTCTTAGCACATTTTTTTTTGATAAACTATAACACTTTTTTGTGATATGGATTTGTTTGTATACATCAGAAGAGTGTATTAGCTCCGGGAAGAGGGAATTAGTATTGTTGGGGTTGGTACTCATGTCCGGTGAAGTGGGTTCATTTGGGCGAAGTGTACGGGTTGGTTCATGATCTCCGTGTGCCTTCTTGGAATCAACTTCAAATCTGGAAAACAAATACACTTCAGGTTTGGTAAATAAAACTAGTATAGTTGACTTCTAGGATTCGGCTCCCATTTAGTCTGGTTAAACAACATAAATTAATTTAGTTTTAAATTTTGAGAATTTGGAGGTTATTGAAGGGTATTATTGACATTTCATTATTTTAAAATTTTAATAATCAATACCAAACTACTATAATTTTGATGGTTATTGAGGGGTATTAAGGACTCTTAACATTCTTTCGGACTCAAAACTAATGTCGTCGAGTAACATAATAATTTTGGAAAGTAGGGTATCGCACTGGCGAACTTTTTAGTTAGGTTTAGTTAGGTGAAAATGAGTATAGTTAGATGTAGTTAAATGTAATTTTCACTAAAATAATTTTAAGTTTTCTTGATCCTATTTCTGTAAAATTTGGTGTCAAATGTCCTAATTACCCATGTATAATAAAAAAAAATTGATTGAAAAAAAAGTGAGAATAATTGTTCAATTTAGAAACATGAAAAGTATTTTCAAAATAAATTTTTAAATAAAAACTAATTTTCAGAAGAGTAATAAAAAACTGTAAAATAGTATGAAAAATAAAATATTACATATAAAATACCATATTTTTTAAATAAATAAAAATATGATGAGCGGGGGAAATTATGGATCGTATCCCTCTTTCATGTTCATTCAGGAACAATCATTAAGCAATGTAGATTTTGATTAAGTATCGGTCGTTCCCACGTGAAGTAAATATATCATTAATATCTCACTAAAATCAGGGGCATGGGATGCTACTTTCACTCCCTTAAAGGAAAATAAAGTAAAAGAGGATGAAAATGAATTTTTCGAAAAGAAAGTATAAGTCTATACACGCTACCACCTAGAATGCACTGAATTTAATTCAAACAACAAGCCAATCAAGTGTACAAGTAAACATGAAATCTAATTAACGCAAGAATGATTAACAATGAGTAAAATCAATAAATGGTTTCCTTACAATCTTAGAGCATTGAAGTTCATGTATATGTGGTATCACGCAATATAAAATCTACTAGTCATGAAGAGAGAGAGAGCACAAGACCATTTCCCCAGATGGATATGCACATCATTAGTCATCGAAAAAGCAATAAAAATATATTTAACATTTAATTTTACATCACTATACTAATTTTATCTTCAACATTCTTACTTCAATTTCTCTCTCTTAAAGACAAAATCTTTATCTCCTTATAAGTCTCTCATGTTGACTCAAAATATATTTGATCAAAAATAAATAAATGCATTAAACAAACAACGAAGAAACAGACCTTGAAAACTCATAGTAAGTGAGGAAGAGAAATAACAAAAGTAGCGGAATAAGATAAACATATTCATACGACACCATGGGCTAGGAACCCTGCTATTGTAATGGTGACTCACTCGCATCCAGTTTTCCAAAAACCCTAAACAACCGAATCTTTATAGTAGACCCCAAAGCGCGTAGAAAATCCTCCACAGTGTAGGTAATCCTCTCCCGGGTGCGAGAATCAACCAACGAAAAGGATTACCCCAAAGGGGACGATTGGATGAGAGAAGGCGGCGGTGACCAATCTAAAAAGATAGAAAGAGGGACAAGCGCTCGATTCAATCCACCAGATGTGTGCATATCAGACGCGAAGTGGAACTCAGCATCATCCAAAACCATATCAGCTCACATACTGGTATCCCTGACGCCCTCGTTGGTATCCCTAGCGCACCATCGAAGTCGACATCCCTTGAATCCCTCGGGTCCTCTATCGTACCCTGTTCATTGACCTTCATCTTCATCAACCACATGCCACGCAAGGAAGTGTTGGTTCTAACGATGGTTGTCAAGACAAGTCGTCGTCCTAAATCGACCTAGTAGTCGCACACTGCGCCATGCCCCACAGACACCCCCCCCCAATGAAACACCGGTGAAGATGGCTAGCATTGCTCCACCATGGAGGCGAGCCAAGGGTTTTGGAGATCTACCACTCGTCGTTATCCCTATGATCCCAGATGACCCATACTAATCATTGAGCCGTCTATGTACCGGCCCCCAAGTTGAGCCCAAAACTTGTTTTTCAGGGTTCCATGATCCACCCTGCACAACAACTGGACTGCTTGGAAAAAGATCTCTCCCTTTTCTCCATCCCTTTGCGATATTATCGCCATATGAAACTTTGTACTCTACTAAGAGCTCCCAAACCTAGCCCAGAGATGTTTCTTTTTTTCTTGGGACACTTACACCACAGTATAATTTATATATATTTTGAATGGAGACTTGAAAGGATCCTAAATAAACTATGTTGTTCACCTTAATTGGTAGCTAGTTAGTTCTGTATATGAATTTTCCAATTCCGAACTAAATGAATGTACATCTTTCTTTATTTAATTATCCTCCTATATTAAACTAGGACAAAAGCTTGGAGACGATGGAAATGATTAGCAACGTGTATTTAGTGATCAAGCACCCAGAATATTAAATTATGAGATTGATAACGACTATTTACAGCAAATTGTAGAATAATAATATGCATTATACTCCAAATATGAACGATGTTATTCCCTATACATTATTGGACGTATATCTGCTTCCAAAAGAGCAATCCATGTTGTTACAAAGGCCTTTCACAGAAGAGGAAACTCTTCAAGAAGTTATGGCTTGCAATGCAGAAAATGATAGGGCTGAGCAAAAATCCGACCATCACCGTAAACCGACCGTCCCCATCACCGGAATTACCCGAACCGGTGTCACCGACGACGGTTACGGTTACAAAAAAACCACCCCGACGGGATTT
>JAYMSV010002024.1:0-11711 GCA_036897745.1 Erodium moschatum
AGAACCGTAGCTGCAGCACACTTTTTTGGTTGGTCTATTTTAATAAAATGCTCACATATATTCATTTTTAAATATGAGAACCATAATATGCTTTTCATTATACACAATTTAGGTGGTACCATGATTAAAAATAATAACACAATTCTCATGTACAGATAAAAGTGTAATGGGAACAAAAAGTAATATCACGATTTCAAAAAATGCCAGAAAAAATTAACTAACTTTACTGATTCAAGTTTTTGTATGCCTAAGCAATATCTAATGACAGATTTAATCCAAGAACTGTCAGAACCCACTACCCTGAACAACATTTTAATAGACAATTTATACATAATCTGACATACTCTATCAACTACAGTATATATGGACTTGCTTCAATTTCATGACACACAAGCTTCATAGACCATTTCAAGATGGAACTCTGAGATCTGCACAGATTGTACAAGGTAAACTCCACTATCATGTACCTACCCTGCATAAATTTCATGGAAATGAAAATGTGTTATGAATGTGAGAGCAAGAGATAAGATTAGATGCAGAAAAAGAAAAAAGGAGTCTTACCCATCTATTCAAATGTAATCTAATGAGGGTCCAGTGACTGTTGTGGCATTTGTGAAGAAGTTGATGATGATGAGGAATCTTTCTTTGATCTAGAAACTAAGGATTCATCTCTGCTGTTGTCTGAACTTGACTCGTCGTCTGGTGACTGCTGTGGAGATGTCGACGCTGAGGAGGAGTCGTTCTTTAACCTGGAATCATCTGGTTCATCCTCGTTGCCATCAGAGCTCGATTCATCATCTGGGCGTCTGTCTTTCAATTGTGGGGATGACCCTCTGTGATCGTCTTGTGACTGCTGCTGTATTTGTGAAGACGTTGGCTCTGATGAAGAGTCTTTCTTTGACCTGGAAACATTGGGTTCATCCTCGTTGCCGGATGCTGATGAAGAGTCTATCTTTGACCTGGAATCATCAGGTTCATCCTCGTTGTCAGATGCTGATGAAGATCCTTTCTTTGACCTGGAATCATCGGGTTCATCCTCATTGCCAGACATTGATGAAGAGTCTTTCTTTAACCTGGAACCATCGGGTTCTTCCTCGTTGCCAAACGCTGGTGAAGAGTCTTTCTTTGACCTGGAATTATCTGGTTCATCCTCCTTGTCAGACACTGATGAAGAGTCTTCCTTTAGCCTGGACGCATCTTGTTCATCCTCATTGTCAGACATTGATGAAGAGTCTTTCTTGGACCTGGAATCATCGTGTTCATCATCATTGCCAGACCCAGACGAAGAGTCTTTCTTGGATCTGGAATCATCGTGTTCATCATCCTCGTTGCCAGACTCTGATGAAGAGTCTTTCTTTGACCTGGAAACATCGTCTTCACCATCCTCGTTGCCAAACACTGATGAAGAGTCTTTCTTTGATCTAGAATTATCGAGTTCATTCTCGTTGCTAGATGCTGATGAAGAGTCTTTCTCATCAGCTACATCCTCTTTGTCAGACATTGATAAAGAGTCTTTCTTTGACCCGGAATCTTCAGGTTCTTTCTGGTTGCCAGATGCTGATGAAGAGTCTTTCTCCTCGGCTTCATCCTCTTTGTCAGACATTGATAAAGAGTCTTTCTTTGATCTGGAATCATCAGGTTCGTTCTGGTTGCATGAAGAGTCCTTTGACCTGGAATTATCTTGTTCATCCTCGTTGCCAGATGTTGATGAAGAGTCATTCTCATCAGCTTCATCCTCATTGTCAGAAGCCGATGAAGAGTCTTTCTTCGACCTGTAATCATCAGGTTCTTCCTCGTTGCCAGATGCTGATGAAGAGCCTTTCTTTGACCCGGAACTGGAATCATTGGGTTCATCCTCCTTGACATATGCTGATGAAGAGCCTTTCTTCGACCTGGAATCATCCCCATTGTCATCAGAACTTGATTCGTCATCATATGCTGATGAAGAGTCTCCCTCTGAACTGGAAACGTCATCATCATCAGAACTAGACTCGCCATCCATACGCGAAGATGAAGGTTTTGCTGAAGAGTCTTTCTTTGAACAAGAATCTCCAGTTTTATCCTCTTCCTCATCAGAACTTGACTCACTGTCAGATTCATCATCAGAACTTGACTCATCATCAGTCGACTGGCGTTGACGATCCAACATTTGCTTTAAAATCTGTGAAGCTGTCGATGAAGAATCTTTAGACCTAGCAGAGCTTGACTTGTCCTCAGTCCGCCCATCTCTCATCTCCGGGAACAAGCTCTTGCGGTGATCTGATTCTTGCTGTTTGCCAGCTTTCACCATTGCAGCCTTTTGCTGATCTTTAATCTGATTACAAACCTTATCCAACATTTTCAAGAAATCACGAACAATCGCAAACAAGCGTAAACCTTCATCTTTCCCCGAGCTCCCATGGAAGTAATCTCCGGTGCTCTTCACCAGGGCCATGATCCTCTTCTCCTCCTCCAACAACCCCTTAATCTCAACATCTGCATGCTCCAAGAACTCCGCAAGTCTCACATGGAACTTATCAGTCTCGCTCTCTTCACCCATATTCTCATCCTCACACTTCATGAACGCTTTCGATTTCACCAAGGACTGACCGAGCTGTGAGAGCGTAGATGCCAGAGAACTAGCATCGATCATTGCTGCTTGCTTCACATCCTCAAGCTCTACGCTTAAACCCGAAACCACTCCAAGACCGAGTTTTCGACAGTGCTCTGCCATGTCAGCCCCGGAATCCTCACCAAGATCTTCTGGTTTTGCTTGGCCAACCACTCGCTTGCCTTCAAAGCGAATGATCTCGAGAACCACAAAGTGTAATAGCGTAGTCTTTCCATCGGTTCCTTTGACATCGGATAGCTTCAACAGCGTGTCGAGCTTGAATGCCATTGCTCCACCACGGTAGGTTCCATCGTTCATGCGGTTCCCAGTCTTGAGAACGGCTTCTAAGAGCTTCAGAAATAGCCTGCTGTTCTTGAGTTCGGTGCTCGCCACCTGAAATTGAAGACGTGACATTAATAATAAGTCATATACATTCTTTCTTCGCGCGTTCAGATAGGATTAATTGCAAATAACCATCACGTACTATACGTCTTTTGTACATAAATGCTATCAGAAAACTATAGCTCTTTTTTGTCAGAAAATGACAAAAATGCCCTTGACACTAGTCTAAAAATTACACATTTTTTCGTCTTTTTAATAGTTATATCTTTTAAGGAGTCTTTACATCTAATCAAATGTTTTTGGTAGTTACGAAATAAGTCTTTTTTGAGATTAGGGTCAGAGGCATTTTCATGCGGAAAATAGAATCTGCAACGCAATAACTATCTGCAATTAACCCATATAGATATTCTGAACAAGATACTCATTTCATATGTTTATTCTCTTACCTCAAGAGTAGCAAGGTCCTTTTTAATTCCAGTGGTTTCTTCCTGAAGATTGGATTTGAAAAGCAAACATTCTAATCTTTTATAAGCTAATGGGATGACGACCAAGGATTTGAGGAACTGCTCTGCTGGGCCAAGCAGCGCAACATCCCCGTCATATAACCTAAGCTTCAGTTCCTCTTCTTGTGTTGGTGCCATCTTCAACAAAGTTGAAACAAGTTCCACGGGAAGTTCATTACCTAATTCAATCAAACAATCAGTGCAACACTAACTTGAATCAATCATGTTAACTTAAGAGTTATGATGCATAAACATGATTGCGCTTTGAGACCCACCTTCAGTAAGCGCATTGCACACCTCTTTGGTCGTCACACCGAGTGCTTTAAGGAGAATCGATAAATTTTGTGCTTTCTTTTTATCGATAATCTGGATATTCTGCACAGAAGGCTCTTGGGCTTGTACTTTCTTCTGTGGTTTGGTTTCATTCGTATTAGCATACCCAAACAAGGATTCCATCATCTCCTCGTTGAATCTACATGATCTTGAAGTTAGATTCTTGAGTATGAAATTTTACAATACATAACTAAAAACGAGGATCGATAGTCTTACTGGAAAGAACCAGCACTGATCTCATCCCACACCATTGATTGGTTAGGATTGGCATTAACCTTGTCCCAGAAGAAAGGCTTCAACTTGGTCTTATGAGCTCCATCATCAGAATCTCCAGGCCCAGCACCTTTTCTTGGTCCCGGTGGTGGTGGCGCACGACCTCCTCTGGGAGGAGGAGGTGGTGGCACGCGACCTCCCCCGGGAGGAGGAGGTGGTGGAGCATTTCCTGGTGGACGAGGAGGAGGAGGAGCCGGTGGTTCAGTAGCTCGTGGTGGTGTAGGAGGTGGTAGAGGTGGAGGAACTTCTTCTGCTGTAGCTGTAGCTACTACTGGTCTTCCAGTAGGAGGTTTCAAAGGCGGTGTAGACTCTGGTAATGGAGTCCCGGTCACTAATGAATGGTGATAGGAGCCAGACTCGTTGTTTTCTGAAGACGTTACCATTCCAACCTCGTCTTTTGAAGACAATGCCTTTCCATCATCAAGATTCAACTCTTTGAGGGCACTATCTCCTAAACTTAAATCTTGGTCTGGTAAACCTGTCAAAATTCCAAAAAAAATTATCAGAACAAACATAATAAAGTACTTAAAATCTCGATTCAGAAAATTCGAAAGCTTGAGTGGCATACTAGCTGTAATGCGACTTAACGCAGGGGAAGATTTCTCATCTTGTAACTCAGCTACTTCTTTTCCACCTACTAAGGATCCGCTCTCTTCTTGACTCCTACTAATACAGCAAAACAGAAACACTGAAACTGAGACAATTACTACTACTGCAGCTGCACCAATAACGATGAGAATCTGTATCGGGTTGCCACCAGACTTCTTTTGTTCATGGTCAACAGTTACACTCGAACTTCGTGAAGGAACCTTAAAACCCGATGTTGGTTGGATCAATATTGGTTTTGGGTTATCTGAATCAGTTCCTAGGTGTCTTCTAGGAATATCAGGACAATCGAAGAGCAACTCAAGACACCTGATGAACCAGTTTGTAGAGCTTGACCTATTTCTACTCAAACAATCCAATAATGTCTGTTTCACTTGTGGAGGTAGGATCTCAAAAGCTTTAACCACACTTTTCTTCAATAGTGTCGACTTAAATACCTCCTTTGTCATATAGAAGTAAACATCTTCTGTCGCTTCTTCCTTGTCCACCAGTTCCTTCCTGCAGTGGTTCCACGCCTGCTTCCCCTCGGTTAGATATTCAAACGAGTGATTGTAATAAAAAGAACTTACACCGTGTAATCAAATTCACTAGTTTAGACTTTCACACACAATAATTTATTTCATTCATACTAACAACAAAAGTCATAAGAGGAGCTCATGAAACTTCAGTTCAGCCTTTCTAGTTCTAGTTTTGAGGAAGACATCATAAATACTTCTTGAATGCACATAAACAAGTAGCCAAACCCAATTCTTCTTTTTCCAGATCATCATATGTTCATTTAGACAAAACATCATAAGACACATGATAGTTATCTGAAATGCAGAACATAAATTCAAGAGGCATTGGAGAAAATGTACCATGTTTCGGGGCGGAGGACGAGCTGAAAACCAGAGTTGCACTCTCTGGCAATTCTCCTCTGAATTGAAATTAACTAAAGCACAAAGCAGAATGACAAAAACAATGGCATAACCAGCTCTTCTGTAATTCATTGCTTCTCAAATCAATGAGCAATACAAGCACGTCCCTTCTCATCTCTCATCGAATATCACTAATCTTCCAACAATAACAAAAACCCTTAAAGCACAACACTTTTGGGGCAAAACCCAATCAAGGATCCTCCGATTTCGTCTCAAAGGAACAACCTTTTTTCTTCTCCAGAAAGGGGTTATGTAAATGATGACATTTGCAAATAACCCATCAAAGTAAAAATGCAATCGATCAAGAACAAAAATGAACGAATGATGATACACACACAACAGCCAGAACAAAAACCCCCAAAATGTAATCAATTTGGATGAGGAAAGTGGGATAGAGATTTTGGATTCTGGGTTCATGTCATGTAGAATGAACAAGGAAATTGAAGAATCAATGTGGAGTAGAGAAGAGAGTTTTGTGCAGGGTTTGGATTTTAGTTTCGGCCGACGATAGGAGAGGAATAGATTGTGACGTGAAATGCTTGCACCAACGTCAGGACTACGTTTTGGGACAGACGTTCCTACTTCGGTTACTATAATGATGTCTTTTTTTTACACTAATCTTATCCTTATAGTAATGTTACAAAGATTGATTTAGATTATTAATGTTAGGTCACACTCACTTCGGTAACATATATTATTTCATACACTCACTTGCATGACATATATTCTTTCATACAAATGAACCAAGTATGGGACGACCAATGTACACCATGTTCAACCCCTCTAAGTTCAAGACCATCGGGTTTAAGATGTTTTATCGGCCCCATCGACAATCAAGTTGAGTTCTCGACTTCAAATGTTCTGCTGGGTTTGATTCTTTTGGTAGTACAACATCATGTAAAGAAACAATTCACTCAACAACAGTTCTACTCACCACGTTCAACCCCTTTTAGTTCATGACCTTCGGGTTTAAGATGTTTTATCATCTCTAATCAACGACCAGGTTGAGTTCTCGACTTTAAACGGTATATTGGGTTTGATTCTTTTGGTAGTACAACATCGTGCAGAGAAACCATTCACCCATGAACAGGTTTTAACCTCATTACAAATTAGAGGTTTGTGTTAATATATTCCACATGGTTCTGTTTCAACCCAATTAGATTATGCGGATTCTGTATGAGAAACACATTTTGATCCAAAACTATCATTCCATGTTTCAGATGCTAACCAGTACATAGACCCAATAACCTATATACTTACTAACAATCTATATGGCCAAAATCAGAATCAAAACATTTCATTTCCATATAAACTTGCTTAGTTCATCAATCATTACTCAATAAAGGAATGCAGCAGCATAACAATACTTACATTTTGAGATGAGCACTCAACAAGGGGATGTAGCTCAGATGGTAGAGCGCTCGCTTAGCATGCGAGAGGTACGGGGATCGATACCCCGCATCTCCAAATATACTATTTTTTTATTTTTTTTCCCACTTTGTGGATGTAATAGTAATTGCTTGAACCCTTCAGCAAAGTTCACTTATTACATTCATCAACCACAACAGTGATTGGTCTTTTATTACAGAACACAGATCATGGTACATCATCACTAACCATGATCTCCCTCACTTAAAAAAAGAAAAGATCTTGCCTATAAAACCAGCAAGTCCACCTCCACCTCCCACACTCATGTCCGTCTCCCTATCCCATGAAAATGGCTCCATCGGTTCGGTCGCTTCAACAAGATCCTCAAACGAAAGCTCCGGTTTCGAAGGCTCAACTGCAGCAACGCCGTGATTATACTTCTCCGGGTCAGGACAGAACTCCTGAAGAAACATCAACAAAACATCATATGACTAATGATTAGCATGATGTTGCAAATTTGCATGATACTGAAGTGTTATGAGTTAGTTAATTACCTGATCGGCATGCATTTTCTTGACGAATGTCTTGAAGATGCTGAAGTTTGTGTTCTGCAGCAGATCGTCCGATAAACGAAGGTATGTGACCCCAAACATCCTCAGTTTTGGAGGGCCTTCTTTGCTGACACCGTTTGGTCTTGCGTTTAGGAGTATTTGATTGTAGCCATCCCGATCGTATCGTGAAAGCGCGTTCTCACCGGCGACTTGGATGTTCTCCCTCCACCCTCCACTCAAAACCTTTCGAAACCAATACGAAAAGCGTCACGAAACAACATTTTATATCTGTCGAGTTTAATTGTAGATAGTTATTGCGTATTATAACTATCTTTCACTTTGAAACATGTATAAGATTATCTGAACTTCCACAAAATTGTAGATAACTCGTATTCGTTGAAAGTGACGAAAATACCCTTTGACCCTGGTCTACAAAAAAGACTTCATAACTGTCAAAAACACATTGGTCAGACGTAGAAAATGGTTACGTAGATGCAAAAAAGACGAAAAATGGTATTTTCTTGAGATTATATATGGTCAAGGGAAAATGACAGAAATACCCTCCATCCTGATCTAAAACAAGACTTCATTACTACCAAAAATACATCAGTTAGATGTTGCTTCTAAAAAAGAGAAAAAAAAAAGTATTTGTTTTGAGATTATGGTCAGGGGTATTTTTGTCTTTATAGCAAAAAAAGACTAGATAGAATTTTTTGAAGTCTAGGTAGTTGTGAATAACGTTTTGAAGTTGGAGACATCTGCGATTAACCATGTTCGTTATTCTATATGCTTACTTGTTGAACTAGTTCTTGAGGTGCACTTTTAGCATCAGCTTGTTGCTGAGAGTCCCTCATCTCAAGACAAGTGAAGTTCAACACAGCGTGATGTCTAGAGAGCATTCTAGCTATAGGCCTGTACCCATCTCTCTCCTTCAAATTGTAGTATCCTGCAGTGAGCTCGGCGGCGTGGCTATCGGATTTGTACCACCAGTGAATACCCGATACCTGTTTTTCGCGATCGAAATGTGAATCATCTGATTGATAATAAGTGTGTTAAGATGTGGATTCGAATGTTGTGGATGATTTACTTTTGTTGCTAATGTGACTTTGCAGCCCAAGAAAGCTTTGTTAGCTTCCTCCATGATCTGGTCACCGTGTCTAAGCAACTTGTTCGAGTACCATGTTAAGAAGAACTTCCCTTTTTCGGTGAGGTATGTTCCTCCGGATTTGAAGAACTCAGTGGATTCGGGTTTGTCGTTGTACTCCCCTGCATCGTCGGGGAGTTCCCATTCGGGATGGCCTGCGCTTGTCGCGGCCTCTTTGAAGTCGGCTTTGAGATACTTGTCATAGCACTGCGGAGTTTTAACCATTCGGTTAGAGTACTAAAACAAGGAATACCGTTTAGTATGTGCAAGTCTCAACTAACAATGAAGAATACCGTCGCATATACAAAGTGATAATAAAAGGGTATTTTCGTCAATTTAGAAAGAAATCAACATAAATGAAATAAATGGGGACCGCACGAAACTGAAGGGATTGTCAAAAACATCATGTTTAAGGATAGTTAAACCCTTTTTAAAGGTGCATACTCAAGAGTAGCTAGATGAGATCATCTCATGAAATTATCGTAACTACACTGAAAAAAGTATTTACATCATTTCATACCAAAAGTTGACAGGATTGAAATAAACTTTAAGGGTATGTCAAAAACTTGTTAGACTTATGAATTGACAGATTATCTCTTGAAACTATCCAACGTAAGTAGTCTTGAGTCTGACCTGAAATTCTCCGATGCCCGGAAAAACCCATCCTTGATCAGCTGGATACGAAGGGTACCTAAGCTCCCCGGCCGGGCCAAGCCCGACCTCGATGTCTATAATCACTCCAGCTTCGAGAAAATCCGACATATTTGCTCTGAAACTCTTCATGTAATCACTATATATCTGAATAATAAACCAAGAATCCATCAAGGCTTCAATCTCAAGATCAAATCTTTCTAAGCTTGTGATTAGTGAGAGTTCTATCTTACCTCAACAGCAGTTCGTCCCTCGAAGAGAGGTTGATTATCCACACCAAGAGTGAGATACTCCTTGTCCCTATTACCCTTCTTGTTGGTGTAAAAGACATCGGGGTCCGATTCTCCAATATCGAGAACCCATTTGGGGATTGGGATTGTAACAATATCTCCTACATTGCCACCACATTGGTGAAAGGACATGATGGCCTGTGCTTTTAGGTCACATCGTTGGATGAGTTGAAACAAGTCCCTATAAGCTCCCCAACCATACTCCTTAGGGCCTTTGGACTCTATGATCCCCCACCACACATCGATCATGACCCCATCGACACCTGCCCCTCTCAGCTCCTTGAGTTGCTTCTCGAGGCCATCCCGATCCCCGAGGACATTCTCAGCCGTCACAACTCCCAACTGAAACAAGGAAATATATCATACCGGAACCAACAATAACACACTTTGTGACATGAGATCTTACCGGGAGCATGACATAAACGGGCACGTAGTTTGCTAGCATCTTTTGATCATAAGTGAGAGCCTGCATTTTCTCTATGTTGTGAAATGGAGGTGGTGTTGATGTTCTTATATAGTAGAAAAACAGAGAATTGTTTAGTGTGACCTTATCTTTTTGTTTTGGTTTTATTTCCCCTTTGCTGTGACCCTATCTCTTTTGTTTGTTTTGCACCCCTTTTAAAAACGTGGCCTTATCACTTCTGAAAGAGTGCATGTGTATGTGAGCCATTTGAGGCTGTTCTCTTATAGTAAAAGCCAAATGGGTTTATCTTTGTAGCTTCATTTTTGTGGAGTTTAGCCTTTTTAGGGCCATTCTTGAGGGATAGGAATAGGATACCTCCAAGAGTGGCAAAAGGGTCATTTCATCTGCCACAAAATTGTACACTCTTACTTTAAACATATATATTGTGCTCTCCTTTTTATCGGTTCCATATTTATGATCACAAGTTTGGATGTGCATTTGGTGCTCCACGAAATAGCCTAACAACTGTGCTGGATTTTGGATGTCTGTTCGGGACAAATATTCTGATGGAGTGATGCTAACACGTGTATAAAAATTCAGCTTTTGGGTGAACTATGAATGTCATTGGTTGTAGAGTATCTCCTCGACCTCTTTGGTCTCATCCGATCAATCGCTCATTCGATTTGTCGCTATAACATTCGCTGAACTGATTGGTCACCATATTTTAGTTATTAGAGGACCAACTCAACTAAAAGCTCAAGCTGATAGTTGAGTTGGTCTTCTATTATGGTACCTCACAGACAGGGGTTTAAACCAGACTCTCCCAAAAATACTAATTTCTTCTCAATTTATTAAATTTACCCAAAATGGACCAACCTTTATCTATATTCTTAATGAACTTATCTTCTCTTCTAAATAATTCACCTACAACCCGTAAACAGACTTGTTCGTGAGGACGCGTGTTAAAATACAATTATAATTGGACCTTCAACTATTAGTTTAAGCTTTTAGTAGAGCTAGTTCTCTAATACGTTGAAGTGTTCCACATTGAAAGTGTATGGACGAATTGACAACTTGATAAACATATTGGTGTCTCCACCCATAAATACGAGCTTTTGAGTTGAATTGGGCGATCGCGAAAACGGGTACGAGGATCACCTCGGGAACGAGCTAGAGGATAAGCAGGAACATCGGTGTCTACATCATCACGATACGAAATCTGTATGAGGCCGGGCACTGCAACATTGCCAGAAGGGCCTAAAGCTACGAAGAGACTAAACAAAACAAGTCAATGACCGAGTCTGAGGAACCCAATTAGAGTCCATTTTCTCAAACCCAATACCCATAACGCATTTGTTTCTCTCTAACTTTATCGAACACTTCCTCTCTACAAATTGGGCTTCACGTGCAGACCAATCCCTTTTTACTAAAAACAAACCAATCACGCCAACGGTCCCAAATGCATAACTCCCCCCCCTTCCACTAATCCCCTTCTTCCTCGCCATTGACGAACCTCAACCTCAACCCAGTCATGAGACCACCACGAAACCAAACCCACAACCACAATTACTATATCCATTTCGATTCTAATCTCTGCTAAACCCATTTCCCAGATTCACTCCATTCCCAAATCTGACCCAGAAATCACAAGCTTTCACAATGTGCTATGTGGGTAAGGCGACCAAGATCTTCATCTTCATCCTCACCGTCCTCGTCGTTCTCGGCCTCGTCCTGGGCTTC
>JAYMSV010002025.1:0-11708 GCA_036897745.1 Erodium moschatum
TATAGAGAGTGGGGTTTGAACCCGGGTCCGTGAGGTGCCAAGCTCTGATACCATGAAAAAGGACCAACTCAACTAAAAGCTCAAACTGATAGTTGAAGGCCTCGTTATATGTATATTCTAACAATAATATTATAATATTATTACCCTGTACGTTGATATGTAATATAAGTTACTCTTATGTCAGAGAAAAGTTATTTTGAATTTAAATAATTAGAAATATAATTGTCTTAGATGAGGGTTTATCTAGGTGTGGTACAACAACTTTAATGTAATGATTTGTGTTCCATGGACTCACTTAATAAGACCACTAGTTATTACATGAAAATCAAATTTGTACAATTTTAAGTTTAGGGAGAGATAAAACTAATAATGTTGAAGCTACAGATGTTATACTAAACCAATGTCAAAAGTTAGGTAGAGCATGTGGCCATGAAACATGGACCTCAATTCCTGAAAGTTACAACATATGGGATCCTATCTGAAAATCTACTTAGATTATCTATATTAGGTGACGATTTTACGGCGCCTACTACATAAAAATTTGGGCTCACGTCGGAAAGATGACATATTTGGAGTTGAACCTGCAAGGTCTCATATAGAAATAAAGAGTCTACAAGATCGAATGTATAAAGAAGAATTGTTCAAGTTCATCCTTAAAGACGAAAAAAGAAGAGATACAAAAGCATTTGATAACTCTATAGCGTCAAAAAACCTCTCTACCCACAAAACAGAACCGGACATAATACAAAAAAAACTAAGTTTCCGTTTCCTTTTAGACCATCAACAGCGCTGGCCCTTGAGCTGGCTGGGAGGTCGCTGGCGGGAAGGGTCGACCTTGAGCTCACAACCCCTCCTCTGCGCCGGCTGGGAGCAAAAGTGTGAAGAAAAAGACACATACCACCACCACTTACCACCTAGCATTGTAGGGTATTGACTATTTGTGCTGACTTATCACCAAAAGAACCATTTTTTTTATTCTTCCCACCAGCACCTCACCGTCAGCGCCGACTGGAAGCGTTGTGGATGCTCTAAACCGCTTATATGGATGCTCTTAGTTTATGCAGGTATATTTTCAAATAAATGATTGTTTATAGTAATTTATGGACATACATCAAAACTTAATAATCATCATTAGTTGAATAAAACAACCTCGTAATGATAATAGTCACAGTCACAGTTAAACATTCACATGATGTACAGTGTTAGATAGAGTAGCCATCAAAACATAGGAGTAAATGACATCCTTAGATTCTACCAAAAAAGTCAAACATGACACAGTTTCGCTGATCTGACCGTTCAGTTCTGTCTGTAAGATAGATGCCGGACACTTTTCACTTTAAGACAAAGCTAGTTTCGGTTTTAATTCGTTTTGGACGGCTGTGATCACACTCAATCAGTGGATTAAATCTGCGACGCACGATGAGAATCTCATAGATCAAGAGAGCACATATGAGGCCATCCAATCACATAACGCCACGCAATCATGTGTGTGAGGTAAGGTGAAAGGGAAAATTGTTAAAATGTGTTACTTCCTTCTTTTTTAAGTAATCCATTTTTATTTTATAAATATTAAATTATAAACCATTAAACTACCCTTAGATTTTTAAAATTAATTTCAAAATTTTTAAAATATATACATTGTTATATTTATGGTTACTTTTTAGTGTAGTTGGTTCATTTGCCCCCAAAGGGATTTAATGTTAGGGATATTGATTCAGTCGGACCTCCACCAAAGAGGATGTCACAAGAACGGTGACTACAACGACAACAACAACCATTCAAAATAAACGTCCTTTTGATGCATCCGAGCATCAGACACGCGATTGGGGTTGCGGATCAGACTCACGGACAAGAGCACGTCCGATCGTTCTAGCGAGACATGAAGGACTACAACTTGTTTCAAATCCGACAATAGTTACGGTTGACGATCTGCTTTCTTCAACTCTGACGACGTAACATTTTTTTCCTACTCGAGCTATTTACATCTCATCATCTGGCTAGATATGAGAAAGAGTCTTTCATGTATTTTCTTTTACTCGAGTATTAATTTTTTTTTTTAAGTATTTGTGTATTGTTTTCACATTTTCGTATATGTACGAAAATCCAGTTAGACATGTAAAATTGGGAAAAGGCATCCAAGGAACAGTAATGTATGTGGACCCCAGCTCTGCCACACATGTATACATATCATATATATATGTATAGCACAAACGTCTTAGCACGTGGGGACCAGCCGTTAGTGCTGTCTGAACACGTGTCCTCAGCAGAAAGCGACCTCGTTTTTATTGAGCTTCGAAAGGTTATTAACGATACCGACAGTACCACCCGTGTGTAGTCTTCCACAACTTTTACCTATTATTGACTCACGAGGTCATTTTGGGGATAATTTTATATACATGAGTTGTTTCATGCCTAATTTTTATAAAATTACAATGAATTTTAGGCTGTTCACAGTGAAAGTCGATACTTAAGGTCGAATCTGTTGGTTTAGATCATGTCGGATTCGGTAAATTCTGCAGTGGAGTGTCCGATTTGGAGGATCGGATCTGACCAAAAGCATGCGTGTAATCTGCGGATTCGTGAGGGAGGAGAGAGACATAGAGAAGAGTGAATTGGAGGAGAGGGCTTCGACGGTCGATATTCTGCAGACTCGGAGGGCGTCGAATAGCATGAGAGAGAAAAGCGGAACTGAAACGTCAGCAAATCTCTTTTTTTCGACACTTTCGACGATTCCTTCGACCTCCACTGTCGATAGTCTTAAAATTGGTTATCTATATGGTTAGTTGAGGGTTAACAATGAAGACTCCAAAAACGAAGAGAAACAAGAATCATATATGTAATCAGTGTTTTCGTTATTACATATTGTTTGTCGTATGAATTTCATGACGGCGATTTATGTAGAGGGAAAACATCAGTTGAAAAGGATAACAATATCTGCTATACTCTGCTCTGCTCGATAGGTTTTGTGGTGACACTCCAATACAAGATGTTAGTGTTGAATATGAGATAATTTGCAAAATAGTTTTATCTGACTGAAAACTTAGGTAAAAATAGTTTAAACTTGGAATCTATATAAAAAAAACCTCTTAGAACATTTCTGGTTTTATCCTAATGAATATACTTGATTGGATGTGATTTGCGTCCAATCGGGTGTTTATTCTTATCGACATGCGGATGGTCCGTACCGACCGAAAAACTTATCAAGAACAAACTCATAACTTTGCAAAAAAGAAATAGAAATGAGAGTTAGATGCAACAATATGATCTCAAAAGGTGAGAAAATTTATCATGGCTAGTGAAAAAACAATTGGGATGGTAAAAAAATGTAGGCTAGGTTAAGACAATTCACTAGGAGGCTCAATTAACTTTCTAGTCCAAGCCAAAAGATTAAATGAAAAGAAGTATAGCATATAGTATATAAATTTTGGACCACACATATGATATGGGAAATGTGAAAAACACATTTAGGGAGGAATATTAGGCATGTGAAGGTCTGTCTTCATTCACACAAATTGCCCAATCTGACTTCTTCTAAACTTGTTACTCACTTGTTTGATGGTGTGTTTTCATGCAACATTTGCACATTCCTATTTAGGCATGTCGATATTAATTTCGTAATGCCCTACTAAATTTTCATGAGTTACTCGTTCAGAATGTTAACAAAATGTATATAAATATTTTGAGTGGTTCCTGTTGGTTTTAAAATATAGATTAGTCTGATAAACTTTAAATTGGGTTTTTTATTACATCGTGATATCAAAATTGAATTGAACTCGATTCATGCAATTGATTTGTAAATACATGAACAAATAGGTTGGAATATTGTATTGAGTTTTTATTTTACTGTGCGTAAAATTAGGTTATGTAATGATGGGAAAGGAAGCGAAGAAAAGGATTAGACCATAATGTCCTTTCTTTCAGTTTTATGAAGAAAAAGGTTACTAAATCATAAATGTTTCTGTTTCCCATTGATGAAAGTCAAAAGTGGTGGGTTTGTGTGTTTCTTTGTTTCATCTCCATCGCTGATGTAGGGCTCTGGTTTCATGAGGTTCGTTTGAGAAATGCTCTTAGTTTGTAAGTGTTGTTTCTCCATTCCAGTGTTCCAATAAATTAAAGAAATTTTTTCATCAATTTCTAGAAATACTATAATTGTTTCACCTTAAACTCTAAACGCTAAACTATTCTTCCAAACCACAACCCAACCCTCCTCCAACACTACCTCCTCCATCCTACCACCTCGTCGAAGCCACCACCACCATGTTGCCCACGAACCAACCCTCTTCCACCGTCATTTCTCCCACCCCTACTAATCTAGATAGAGATTCTTGTTCATCAAATCTACAAAAATAGTTTTCATAATCAAATAATATTCGTTTGAAAATTTAATTATTATTAAAATGTGACTTTAGTATTTTTTTTTTATATAGAAATTTTTGAAAATCAACAGAAATAATCATTTTTTGATGATAAAAAATAGATATAAATACTTTTTGGAAGAAAAAAATTGAGGACTCAGGACATGATCACGTATGTGTTAAAAATGATCGTTCGTGGATATATAAATGGGATTTTTCCCATATAATAACGACCTCTTCTTTTACTAACAACAAGCATGTATGGAATAAAAATGCATAACAAAATGAAATGTCATTAAATTCATATTACATGAATCAGATATATGAATGGTATGAAAAGTAAAAGAATACAAATTATAGTATTGATTCATCTACAAACTAAAGTTAACGAGTAGATCTTTAGGAATTAGGATGTTTATTTACCATAAAATGGTAGGTGAAAGAAGATAATGATGATGAAAATAGTGGCAAACACAGAGAGACCTTTTTCTTCAAATTATAATCAATCATATATTTCGTGGGAATTTTCAACCTTTGCTTTGGTGGTACGATAGAATTTTTCTTTAATTTTTGCTTCTTTTTATAGATAAAAAAAAATACTATATAGAACCAAATAATTATGATAAGTAGAAAAATGTAGGGAGGGTCCCATGGCCTTACCCTAAGTCTCCATAGAGGAGAGGACACCTTTTTAATCCACCTTCCAATGTCATATACTTTTTCATGCCAAAGTTAACTATTCTTACTTTGGATTCTATTTTGACACTTCTCCAAGTCTCTTTGTTCTTTCTTCCTTACCCTTAAATTATTAAGAACATGAAGGATTGTACCCAACTGTTTTTATTGTGTAAACTACGAATATAATATTTCTCTTCATATATGTAGTATGCTATTATCTGAGCCAGTGATGCAAATCGTCGAATTGTATAACAGTGTTGGAACATCACACAATAGTTCGAACAATTTGCATTATATGTTGTTTTTTCGATCGACAGAAGATTTATTCATAAGCCAATTTTTCCAAGGAGGAAAAAAGGGTTTGGGACTAAACAACTCCCTGCAAAAAGTAGTAAACAAGAAACCAAACCAAATACAACAAAAAATAAGGGTAAATTCCATCTACTATCCAAACTTTTCATATTCCATTTCTACCACTCTAAAAAAAATTCTCATCTCACTACCATAAAACTGAAATTTTGGCACTTTAGTACCCACGTTAATTTTCTGTCCATTTTTGAATGGAAATGACCATTTTTGGACGGAAAATGACCATTTTTTAATGGAAAACTAGACAGAAAATTAACGGTAGGTACTAAAATGCCAAAATCTCAATTTTAGGGCAGTGAAGTGAGCAATTTTTTTAGGATAATGGAAATGGAATATGAAAATTTTGGACTAAAAAGATGGAATTTACCCCAAAAAATAACCATCACCTTGAAGAAAAAAAACACCCACTACATTCCAACAATCTGCATTATAGATTTTAACACTTTGATACAAAATTTCAATAATTTGTATAACATGTTCCAACGGTAACATAATATGGGTTCCAACACAATAATACATTATAGGTTCCACGAAAATCTGCTATATGTTCCAACACAATGCTCAAAAGAAAATGATCCATAATTTTATTTTTCATAAATTACAACACTTTGCATGATAGCTTTCAACGATAAATTAGTGTTCCCAATTTACACAACAAAAACGATTAGTGTTTGATAGTGATCCATATTTGAGATATATATTATTATTATTTTTTGAAGAAAATGTGGAATACATTAAATCAAATCGTCGGTGAGGACTTGAAACATAAAGTTTGGAACGGCTTAATCAGCCCCCTCCACATTATTCCACAATAAAGCATTTCTAGTTAATAAATGAGCCGTCTTATTGACGGTACGACGCACAAAGTGAATCGAGAAACCATTTAGGTTCCGAAGGATGCTTCTGTACTCTGCTATTATAGCTCCGAACGGTGACATCTGAGCCACCAACGATCGCCTGCACCACACCCAAACAGTCAGACTCAAGCATCCCCGCCGACCATCCTTGTTACCAGGTCCATAACAAAGCTTCTCGAATTGACAGGAGTTCAATTGCTTCCGGTTCCTGGTAACCCGAAAACGTCACACATAAAATTAAAATTATATTATTCATAAGATACAAATAGTTTTCTTTCATATAGAAATTATATATTTTTTTGTTTTAGTGTCGGTGTCGATATTACTATCATGTTATATTGATGTAACATACCACCATTCTAAAAAAAACCATGATTGTACCCAATATGGAACAAGGACATATGGTGTTGGTCGCAAACAACAATTGTGGAAGAGATCATCAGATCATGTGCGAAACAATCTTGAGTCTGAAGATTGTTTCCTTTGGAACACTCAAAGTCCTTACTCCTTGGTGGGGCCAATTCAGGGTTGAAAACTAAACCCTAGAAATCAGATTTACTTTCGATGTCGCGTAATTTGTGTCCCCTCTCATTAAGGCTGTGAGTACTCACTTATAATCGAAAAATAGATCAATACAAAAAAGAAAGAAAAAAACAAATGATTCGAGGATTTCAATTTTCTTAGCATAAGCAAAAGTCCAAGCACATGACTAGAAAGGAAACGAATCAAGTTAATGTTCGGGTAGACCCAGTTCTCAGATTCGATAACATAAACGCCGTCTCCTCGAGCTCGACTACAAATGGGGAAACGAAACAAAAAATAAGACCGGAAAACACCAATTCATGTCTCGACTCGGATTTTTCTAGCTTGTTTGAGTGTATAGTGATCTGATCCAGGCGCCTCATGTCGTATTGAGGTGAGCACACTAGCTGGATAAGGAGTAACCCATGAAGTGGCAGAGGAGGACGATCAACTGCACCAACTGAGATGGGGCCCCGACGTCCCGCTTCCCCACATGTGACTCATTGGACCTGGCGAGTCTGCGTAGCAGACCTCGCCTGGTTGTGTGGGTCAACAGGAGCTCTGTTGCGCCCCACAAAGCCCAACGGATACCGGCTAGAAACACAGCCCGAAACGGACTTAGACCCAACTGTCCCCCAAAACATTGTCGTCCTGGAATCGGTCAGAGAGCTTGCTAGTGGCGCCACCCTTGTTGTAGTCGGACAGTTCACAATCATCACTGATGACCAGTTGTTCATGGCCGATAGTGGAAGCAAACCCAGCCTTTCGGAATAGGCGTACGTGACTTCCAAATCCGAGCATACCCGTGGTTCCAGCCATAGAGTTTCGGTGTCCAGATCCAGCGGATGGGGCTGGAGCAACCCTTCACGGATACCCCAATGATCGAGTGTGTCACGACCTCGTCGTCGTAGCTTGGATCGGGCATTCGATGAGTTTGGATAATCAAAGGGCGACTAGGAGATGTGGGATCTTAGTAGATCAACCACAAGTAGAAAAAGGATAAAGGCAGCATAACAAAGTATCGGGCTAATCGATATCGGGGATGGTAGTAAGAAGGAATTAGAGAAGGGAAATGGTGGTGGAGGAGTGGAGGGAGACAGAGGTGTGAGGAAGAGGGGCGGTGATGGTCGAATCGATCGAGAAGGCGCAAAACTCCGCAATCAGCATGAGTGGCTAAGACCAGTTAAGAACATCTTTGTGTTATTAGATCGCTATGTACTAACCGGATGGCTTTGTTTGCGAAGACAAGATACTCTGTATCATACATCATTATTAAATAACCAATTAAAAATAAATTCAAGTTCTACATGATTACAAGTCATGTTATTATTGATTATTTTTTAATACATCTATTTATTGTACTCGATTTTTTTTTTGAACGAAAGTTGCAGATTTAATTAACTACCACAATTCAGGATACAAAGGAGTGTGCCAAGGAGATCAATCCTCGACCACTGAAGAACAGACATAGAACGGGTCTCCCTGGCAAGCCAATGGGATGCCATGTTCGCATTTCTTTTAACAAATTCGAGTGTTAGTCTCTCGTTTTGTAGAAGCAATTAACGTACATATAGCTTAATGAAACTTAAACTACGAAACTGAGGAGTACCGCTCAAGGTGGTGTCTAAACGCTGCATGGTCCCATGAAGAGGACTCTTTTTGCCATGAGGAGTGCGTTCGAACTTGAACTCAACAGTAGGTAGAGGAGGGTAGATGTGATTCAGGGATCCCTCCCAGTAACAGTCCCTCAATCCTTGGATAAAAGGCCTGACTCTCTGCTCAATAATCATCAACCTTGCAAAAAGGAGAAAAACAGATAAAATAAAACAAAAACAATCATCAACTTGATCGAGACTCGAGAGAGAGAGAGAGGAGGAGGCATCGCCGGAGGCCAAGGAAGTGGATACGTCGATGCCGGCTTCAAAGGTGGCGGGTGCTGCTCAGGGAGGGCGCGGGGAGGTTGACTGATGTCGAAGAGAAACAGGCGGAAACCTTCGAGGTAGCAGGCGGGATCGGAACAGAAAACGAAGACACGTCGTTGGTGGCGAGGAGGAGCTAATGGCGCGGTGGCTAGAGGTTGCGCGAAGGAAACCCTAACAAACACGGAGAGAGCTTTTTTGTCGATGGCAGTCTGCACGGTAACGACTATAAGATCGGAATGCGACGTAAACACTGGTGCACAAGATCCGGGTAGAGCTTTCAGGACAAGAGCAATGGATGCTCGAACTTCCGGCGGCACCCTAAAGCACGGTGGCGGTATATGAGTTATATTAATTGAATTTATAATTAATTATATTTTGCTATAAGATTTTTTATTTTGTAAAGAAAGTGGTAACTGAAGAATAGTTATTCTTTCAGAAGCAAATAGGTATTAAATCATTCACAATAATTAGCTTTATGTGCATGAATGAAAATAACTCTCTCTGATGAGAAGGTTCATGTATATTACAAAAAATTAATATAGATTATTCATTGTTCAAATACAATGTCATATGTTTGTATGTTTTGAGATTAATAACACTCAAAAATGTTGGAGGACAATTAAATTTCGATTATCTTTGTCTAATTATGTATATTATTTCAATCATCTATTTACCTAGTTTTTTTAAGTAGCATGAAATTTTATATATCAACGAGAGATATACATACATATGATAAAGCGTGTGTGACATATAAAGAAAATACGAACTCAAACAGTGTAACAAATTGCATATTAATGTACAGAAACCAACAGTGCAACAAAATCTACACCTACATCGCAATAAATGCACACATATCCTACGGTCGAACTCAGACCGCTCATATGAGTGGTTGAACTTGAATCTTGACCACAATGATGTTTCCTTGAGGGCTATATTCGACTAATTTTGATCCATAATGTTTGTTATTATTTAGCCTTCAACTATAAGCTTAAGTTTTTAGTTGAGTTGGTCTCTAAACCTATTTTTATTACTAATTTGAAAAGTACGGTCATGAGATTCAAGATTATATTATATTTAATATTTTTTAATCATAATAATAATAGTGGAAATATTAATAAAGAAAAATCGATAGAGGAATAAACATAATTTCAGACATGCCCGAAACATTGATCTTGTGAACAAAACACTGAATAACCTAGTTTAATAGCTCAAGGGTTTATCCCTATTTTATGATTCAAGCAACACACAAACTGCGAAAACTTCCCTAGTCTCGATTCGAATAGAGTTGTGGTGCCTCAAATGCTCGTCGGCCACGCTAAGGTGACCCCATGGGATGAAAAGTGTCAGATACCCGAGGAGGCATTCAGGGGAAGGAGGAGGCTTGGAACCGAGTAATCTCAGGTCTCTCAAGGCCGGGGCACGACTACTTTTAGTCCCCCAGGGACTCATTGTAGCTGGCAAGGTTGCGATGCAAACCTCGGTTCAGGCCCTGTGGGTTGTGGTATAAACTGTGCCAGTGTGTCGTTGGTCTGTTCGCAACGATGATAGGATCAATGTGCCCCATAGCAGATATTAGGGGCGGAAGGAGCCGAGGTAGATCAAAAAACGTGGAGGCGACAGAAGTGACACTTTGATCGATGAAAGGGATGGAGGGGTCTGATGACCCTTCGTGCTTGAGGCACGGGAATTAAGGGCAAGAACAGGATCTCACGTGTATGGTGACCATGGGAAGTGGGGTAGAGCTTGTGCGTTTTGACGTCGGTACCACAACAAACAGAGGAGAACGACGACTAGAAGAAAGAAACACTAACACGATATGGAGAGCTCTCACCGAATAGAATTAAAAAATCTACTTATTTAGCATATTATTTTTTCTGGTATTCGATTTACTGATGATAAATGGCTATAAATACGGAGTTAAGACAAATTCCCGCGACGATACGACGGCGTATGAATTTGATGAAACTCAGCGCTGTGAGTCTCTGACACGTCAACATGTGACTGTTATTTAAGGCGGCAGGGGGCTCGTCACCGCTGTTGGTGCTTAACGTGGGCCCACGCGAATCATTGACAAAACGAACGGTGATTTGAACTTATCAGTTTTATTACAGCGGCGCTGCGGTTACCTTAATCCCTGCGAAGACTTGACTTGTCACCCACCACGCGTCTCTTATCAGCGCGTGATCGTACGCTTCATTTGTATGCGGTTCTCCACATCGACGATGTCGGGATGTCATCCTTCACCAACCGCATATGCTCATCATCTACCCATTTTGCTTATTTCAATAATAACATTATTTTATTTAAGACTTTATTTTATATTTATTGTTCCGGTACAAAATAATATAGATTTTAAAAATAAATAAATTAAAAACAATATGAATCCAAGTGCTAAAACAGAAGTTTGTGGATAAAAATTTATTCGGACTGGTAATTCTTATGTCATAATCGAATCATAGTAAAAAATAATCAAATTCAATTGTTTGCACGAAAATGATATATTGTCAGAATCGTACTGAATGAATTAAACAAATAAGAACGCGAAAATTCTACTTGTCATGCTTAAGATAGGAAATTCAAGACATGATGTAATCGTTTTTTGAGTTTCATGATCTTGTCGTTTTCAATACTCCTTTTCGTTGACCTCCTGCGATGCTCTATTAAATCAAGGTTCCATTTCGTCTGGTTCAACAATAAGAAAACGACTGCAAAGAACATGTGTATCCGAAGTTTTGATATAGATGTTCATATCTCCCGATTATTTTCTTCTATTTGTGTTTTTTCAATCACGGTGCAACGAAAACAGTTTATATTTAACACATATTTTTGTTAACTTTAATAATATAGGGTAGTTTTCACCAGAGGCGGATCTAGAGGGGTATAGGATATTCCACGGAATACCCTGACCCAAGAAAGTTACATATAATCGTAGAGCTTTTAGTTATCTTCGATTTGATATCTTACGGGCTTAAATCGGAGTTCGTATGAATAAGTTATGGTCATTT
>JAYMSV010002026.1:0-11706 GCA_036897745.1 Erodium moschatum
CGAGCTCTGGGACCATTTTCACAAGCTCCCCAACAGGTAGTACGGACACTAAACCCTAGCTTTGGTTTTGGTGTTGAGCGTGTGCCTGATCACTGAGTTTGTGGTTAGGTATGCTTTGGATGTGAATGCGGAGAGGGCAGAGGATGTGCTCCTGCACAAGACCTTGCTGAGGATGGCTCATGATCCTGCTACGAGGCCCGCCATTGATGTGCGTCTTGTGCAGGTTATTAACTATGTTTTCAGCTTTGATTGGTTCTGGGTTTGCTTTAGGTGTGTTTTGGGTGTCTTTTTCTGTTTTCAAAATGTGATTTTGATGTATACCCTGTTTTGATGAGCTTAGTGAAAAATCAAAAAAGTTGTAAAAGCTTTGTTTTTTTCTTTTAGAATTTCGCCCTCTCTTTTTATTTGTGCTTTGTTTTCTGTTAGGTAACCTTTCCCTCAAGCAAAGATCTCGAAAATGACATTTATTATGTGGTCGCACAATTGGATAACTACGAGAGTAGTACTATGTTTGTTGAATTTAGTTTTTCATATGTATCTTTTGAAGCCGTAGAAGCCCTCTTTACTAGTGTTCTTCTCGTAATTTATATAATTTGTGACTATTGGCCAGTAATCATACTGTTATGATTTATGTCTATCTGTTATCTATCAACTGTTGATTTGTCCCCAAATTTCTTTATTTTAATGTTGTTGTTTTTCAAATCTGAACCATCCATTAAACTTGATCTAATGGCCCAGATGGGTTCTTAGTTTTCATTTCAAGGTTGAGTTTACATCTAATTATGTTGTTACTTGTAGGGCCTAAGAGTTCTTTCATGGCCAAATGCAGGTTCATTCTACTTCTGATACAAATTGTGGTGATTTTGCTTATTTAAGCTCTCCAGGAAGAGTGGAAGCTCAGTGCTCTAGTTATTTCAACAAACAGAGGCATGGCCAAGAGACTTCTATTTTGAACTCACTTTGTGCACTTCCATTTTTCTTAATGTCTTTGTTAACTTTTTTTGTATGTTTGTTTTTCAGCATTCATCCACCACCCGCCTTTGGCTTGTCATCTCATCTTGAGCTTGAAGTTGATAAGTTTCGTTTGCCCGATGGAAATAGTGCTATGAAGTCAAATCCACTTCGTTATCAGTAATAGTTCTTCCCTTTGCTTTCATTGATTTTTGTGCTCACATAATGCGAAATTGCAGTGAAAATTACATGCTTTTGTGTATTGAAAACAAATCATATGATTTTCTCCCCCTTTTATGCTTTCTCATGTCTTCTAGCTCTTGTTACCGAGAAAAAATTTAGTTCTAATAAGTTATGGGATTCTGAAGGTCAATGTACGAAATTACAATTTCAACAAACGATAAACCAAAGCTCCTAAGTCAGGTACGCTACTTCGTATGCCAAATAAGTTTTAGGGATAGTTATCAGTAAACTATGCTCCTCAATCAGGTCAAAAACTTGCAGTGAACTATGCGCCTTTTGCAAATACTATCGGTGAACTATTTTTTTTATCCCCAACTATTTTCCATCTGCAATTCGTTATCTTTTACGGAAATTAGTCAAGTGACAGTCACGTGACTTTTGTTTGAAATGACATTTTCCCCCTTTACATTATACCTGTTTTGCAATTTAAAACCCTCATGTATACTTGTTTTGCAATTTGGAACCCTTATGTATACACTTTTGTATAGTTACTTTCGACTTTTTTGCCAAAACATTAAACCCCGCTAGTGGATTTGTAGACGGAAAATAGTTGGGGTATGTTTTTTGCAGAAAAAATAAAATAGTTCACTGAAAGTATTTGCAAAACGGCATAGTTCACCTTAAGTTTTTGCAATTATTCCAGATTTTTATTTGCCTACTGTTTTGTCATGCACACCCAGCTCTAACTGCTATAGTGATTTAATAATAAATGTTCATTGGTTTTGGAATTTACATTTGGTAAATGTTGTGGCTGTAATGATACCTTGTATACAAAATTTTCAGTTGACTTCCTTGCTATCTGATGTTGGGTTGAACATTCAAGAAGCTCATGCTTTTTCCACAACAGATGGCTACTCCTTGGATGTCTTTCTTGTGGATGGCTGGGCACTTGAGGTACATTTACTTATTTGTTCCATTTTTTTTATTGCACCGGCACTAGCAGGAACTAGTCATCGAGGGAGGTTTATATATGTCATATATTAGATCAAATCAATAAATGCTATATTCTCACAAACTCTACTGTGGATTTTGGTTTGTGAATCAAAACCCAAAAGATACTCCATGATACATAAATAAGGATCATTCTTCAAACTTTTCTTCTAAAGACAATTCACATCGTGACCTCCATTTCGGGTCTGCTGTTGTCTTCAAACCGCCATTTTGTCTATTCTTCAATGCTTGTTATCACTTATCCACAAATCGAACTGGAAGGGTTTTGGTTTCGATGTAGCATTGCATCTATGTAACCTGTCTCTACGTGCACGTTTTAGTGCCCATATATCAGTTTTCAGAAATGTTTCCATCAAATATCTATTAATATAAAGATTTACTCGGTTTCACCTAAATATATGTTATGTAAGGACTAGAATTTGACTCTCTCCCCCTAGATTCGAAAAAAAGCAACTCACTTGGACCTTCAACATGTATAGGAGACTGAGCAGCTCAGAAATGTACTGATAAAGGAAATACCAAAAGTTGAGGTAGACCCCATTTACTTTTACTCTACAAATTACAATTACAGTTATTGATTAAAGGGTTAATCGCAAAAAAGTAGCCATAGGTATTCATTTTTTGCAACTTGTAGCCCTCTTCTTTGATAATTGCAAAAAAGTATCCTTAACTTGTCTTTTTGTTGCAATTTGTGTAAAAATGACGATCTAACCCTCATAATTTAGATTTAAAATATAGTAAAGTATAAAGCAAAATATCCAAATTTTCATATCCCTTACATGTTGGATTTTAAGGATATGAAATTTTGGATTTTTGTTCTTTAATTTTTTTATTTTTAAATTCCATGGGTAAATTTGTCCTTTGAAATAGATTTATACAAAGGGCAACAAATGGACAAGTTCATGGTAATTTTTACAATTATAAAAAAAGAGGGGCTATAAGTTGCAAAAAGTGAATACCTCAGTATACTTTTTTGCAATTATTCCTTGATTCAATGTTTGTTTAAGTAGATTTAATGTTGATTAGACACCTAGGCTAGTAATAATAATTATTTAAGCTCTATAGTTATTGATAAAGTGCATTGCAGAAGGACCGGTTAAAAAAACATGTGATATCCGCATTTACAAAGCCGGAGCAAGTTGGAGACAAACTGATCTCTGATCATGTAAACACGTGTACTGATGTATGGGAGATTGATGTCAGCCTATTGAAATTTGAAAAGAAAATCGCGACTGGATCATACGGTGATTTGTGAGTTTCATCATCTTTAGAAGCTCAGAGCCATGTAGTGTTTATGCACAATTTCTCTTTAAGTGGCATGGTTTTGTTGGCACAGGTATAAAGGTACTTTCCATAGTCAAGATGTGGCAATCAAAGTCCTTAGGGCCGAGCAGATAAATGAGAAAATGCAGAAAGAATTCGCTCAAGAAGTTTATATAATGAGGTAATTACATTACAGGGATGAGATCAAATACAAATACGAACAACGATAATTACAAGTAGACCACATGATAAATACAAAAAAACAAAAACAAAGGATAATTACATAATTAGAATTATCATCTCGTCTAATTACAAATCTGGAAAAATTGTCTTTTTTTTTTGTAATTATCATATAGTGTTCTCTTAATTACCATGTAGTGTTTATGAGTATAACGTGATTGTCTCTTAATGGGGTATTTGTATTTGAACTTAACCTTATATTACATAATAAATACGGATATTTGTATTTCAGAAATTTATACCTACAGGGTCTCTTTATAGTCTTTTCGTGAAACTTTTAGGAAAATTCGACACAAGAATGTAGTTCAATTCATTGGTGCATGTACCAGACCTCCAACCTTGTGCATTGTGACCGGTAATTTGAAACATTTCTTGGTAAATATACTATGGGCTATTATTTCGCGGACAGGCCCTATTTCAATTTAAATTTGAATTTTGTTTTGTAATTTTTTCTTGCTTCAGAATTCATGTCTGGTGGAAGTGTGTATGATTTTCTGCATAAGCAGAAGGGAATTTTCGACATTTCATCTGTACTCAGAATAGCAATCAACATAGCCAAAGGGATGAATTACTTGCATCAAAATACTATAATCCATAGAGACCTCAAAGCCGCTAATCTTTTGATGGATGAAAATGAAGTAAGGCATTCCTGCGGAGTTTTCTTTCTTGGGATAATTGTAAAAGGGTATTGTGAGGTATTCATTTTTTTTGCAACTTGTAGCTCTCTTTTTTGATAGTTACAAAGAAATACCCTGAACTTGTCTTTTTGTTGCAATCGGTATAAAAATGATGATTTTACCCTTACAATTTATATTTACAAATTAATAAGTAAAAAACAAAAAATCGAAATTTTCGTATCCATTAATTTTCTCCCTTTTTTTGAAACAAATTCATACGAAGTGAAAGGGCATTTTTTTTTGCAATTATCAAATAAGAGGGCTATAAGTTGCAAAAAGTGAATACTTCAGGATAATTAAAAAGATTTATTTTGGCGATGTATCATTTGAAAGATTTAATTTTCTTTCTTCGTCTAACAGGTCGTTAAGATTGCTGATTTTGGTGTTGCTAGAGTCCAAGCTCAGTCCGGCGTGATGACAGCTGAAACAGGATCATATCGCTGGATGGCTCCGGAGGTTTTACATATATCTGATTATTTATATTAACATTTTTTAATATTGGCACACATGTCTACTTATTACATCCTGAATTAAATTTTGAAAATCTTGAGATATAGCGTTGTCATGTGATCTGAAACAGGTTATTGAACACAAACCATATGATCACAGAGCAGATATTTTCAGTTTCGGTATTGTTCTGTGGGAGATACTTACAGGAAAGGTGATGCTATGTAGCATTATTACGTTCTTGTGTTTATGCATTCCGTTGATATATAATTACACCACTTAACCAAACTCATCTCTGTGCCGTGACTGATATGTCAGCTTCCATATGAAGACTTGACGCCGATACAAGCAGTTATTGGTGTAGTCCGCCAGGTATTCTCCATCAAGCAATACAATTTAGGGGAAATCATAGTTGCTACCATGAACTATACACATTTTAAAAATAATGGAAAAATCAGGGTAGTGATTTGTAAAAGGGATGATTACAAAGAAGTGCACTGAACTTGTTGTTTTGCTGCACTTTGTATAAATAAATTCAAGTGGCGACTTTACCCTTGAAATTATTAATTAAAAAAGTAATGATTAAAGATAAAAAAAAATCCAAATTTTCATATCCTTGAAGTTCTTGCTATGTACAGTACAAAAAGGAATAAAATTCAGGGATATGAATTTTTGTATTTTTGACTTTTTTGAATCTAAATTGTAAGGGTAAAATCATCATTTCATTACAAATTGCAAAGACAAGTTAATGGTACATTTTTACAATTATAAAAAAAAAAAGATGATTGCAAGTTGCAAAAAGTGGATACCTCATAGTACCATTTTACAATTATCCCTTTGTAAATTTCAGGTAGTAAAATGTTACACTTAAAAAATTCAGAGTAACGATCTGTAAAATGTGCATAGATGAGGTAGTAAATTGTCGCTCTCCCTGAAATTTATATTTCTTCGCTATCTAGTAACAGAAAACTTGAGTCTATTCCATTGGTACATTTCAGGGTCTAAGGCCTATAATCCCGAGTGACACCCATCATGGATTTGTGGAACTGCTCGAGAGATGTTGGCAGCAAGACCCATCTTTGAGACCCGAGTTCTCTGAAGTTATCGAAGTCTTGCATCGACTATCGAACAAGGTATGATAGATTATACATGTGCAGCTATGTACTATAGGGCGCTATCCCAGAATGTCAGCAACTATGACCTATAAATGTAATTGCTTGGCTTTAAATTTAACTATAATAGGCCTTGACACACAATGTTGTTCATTTTAGTACATATAGTTAGTTTCTGTACATCAATTTCACATAAACTCAAGCTCCATTCACCTCCATTGTCTGTCTCAGCTTCAAATTCTCTTTGTACTCTTTCAGTTCTCTCTTGTATCTTTCCTTGTCTTTCAGACCAATGTCCTGATAAATCTACAGGAAACAAGATAGTACCGTTAAGAATGTTTGGAACATACAAAACAGGGCCAAAAATAGTGTATATGTACCGTCCTTTCTTCTGGGCTGAGGCTGGTCCAGGACTCGCCGATCATTTTTGTGAACTCTCTCTCTCGGTTTGGGTAGAGAGACTTGAGCTTGAAATGCTTCTCAGCAAAATAAAAATTGTATCCACTCCTGTTGGGTTTTGGGTAGCTCGGGTCTCTTCCTCTTCGGTTTCTTCTTCGTCTACCAGAACGAGCAGGTTTCGGGGTGTAGGGTACAATAGCATAACTAGATTGAGGAGTTGGGGTTGGGGCTCCTCCGCTTCCCTCTTCAGGGTGGTATAGAACTCCACTGAGAATCTCCGAACCCAGTTTCACAGTAACCAAATACCCACAATCAAATTTTCCATCAATTGTTCCCACAGCTACAAAACATTAACAAAAACAAACATGTAAGTGATGTGGAAACAACGTTGCTACCAAGAGTTCATTTCCACGTATGCTATTTCCAAAGAACGAGCCGAGATAATTCAACTTGCTTCTAATGTGGTATAAATAAATATGCTATATAGAAGTAAGAACAAGGGCCACATACTAAAGACATTCTAAGATAAATGTAGTGGGGACCTCTTGAAAGAAGCCCCGAATCGAAATGTAGACAGTACCGAACATATATGCGCAATTGAATTGATATCGAGTGTATCATCAAGTTCGATAACAAACACATAGCATTAACTCACAAGTTTGAGTGTGACAAATAAATCCATAAGCACATAAATAATGTGGCCAAGAATGTAATCAAGTATGTATGGTGCAGGTGGTTCAAGGTCTCACTTTATCCTCTAAATTTCAGTTAAATTAAGCTTTCAAATTGGGGAAAAACTCACCTTCCATAGGTAGGTCAGGACAATCTCTTATCTTTTGATGGGAATATTCCACAAGTGCCACTTCAGGTCTGCATGAAGATTGAGAAATGGGAGATGCTGCAACTGCACAAACACAACAAAAAAAAAACTACCAAGCTCAAGAACAAAAAAAAAACTAAAAAGCTTAAAGCACAATCTCTTGAATAGAGATTAACCAGATGGAATTGAGAGAGGCCCTTTTGCACTGAAGAAGTAAACTTGCTCATAGTGATAGAGAAGAGTTGAGTAGTGCTTCCTCAGCACATAGGAAGCACTTGTTGTTGTTGGAGAGAAGTTGAACACATTACCCACTTCCCTCCATTTCTTCTCTGCAACAACCTGGTTCATCAATGGAGGTTTTAAACTATTAATCAAAGCTTCTCTATTAAAATTGGACAATGGGTGATAAAGTTTAAAGTTATAACCTTCTCGTAGCCGCCCCTTTTGGTGACTTCAACATACAGAACATGCAAATCCAGCTCCTTCCCACCAATCACAGGAATCCTGTACAAATCACCAAAAAAATCAAGTAAAAACATATCCATAAACTTCGAGTCCGATGAAGAAATGAATCAGAGTACTATATATCAGTAAAGATTCAAACTTTATGAGTACCCATGTCTGAAAAACACCTATAACCTTCGAAACCAATGAGAAACAGAGGATTTGAAGCCTACATGAATTTGGAACCCATGATGAAATGGAAGCGCCGGAGAGAGTCCCAGAAAGCAACAGAGTCGTGGACGACATGGTTGTGAGATGTAACAGGACTAGGATACTCCTGGACGGTGGCGCTGAGTACCTGAGCCGGCGACATTGCGGCGGCGACCGGAAAATTCGCCGGAAAAGTAGGGAACTGAAACGGGGGTGTGGTGACAGAGAGAAGAGATGAGATTGAAATATAGAGAGAAATATAATAAATGCAAATAGAAAGGAGAGCCAGTAAAGAGTGGTGGAACGCGTGGAAGGTTAACGGTTACGCAAATTTGGAGCTATGTTATGGAATTTGAATCCAAAACAGAGCAAAGGGAGAAAAGGAGCCAATGAGAAAGCTAAGCAAAGCTAGGCTTATTGGTGTGTTGTACATTAAATAGCTGTATTGTATCTCTGTGTTGGGTCATTCGTGAAAAGTGACAGGTCTGTTCAATGCTCTGAGTACTTGGGAGATTTGGTCAGAGAGGTCAAGGCCGAGAGGGTATGTCAACGAAGATCTCTCTGGAGAGAGAGAGTTCAAATCTCTCTCTCTTGATCAATCAATGTTGCTGACAGAGGAAGAGGAAATCAAATCTGAAATCCTAGTAGTGGTTGGGGGAATCCAGTTGGGTTCCTATATCCGCTGAGTAACACAAAATAGTCCCTTGTGTTTTTGGGTGTTGTGTCATCTTATTTATTGTGGCTTCACCTTCCAACTTTAATTACTCATTGGCTTAATATTCTTCTCTCATAAATGTACTTGGAGCATGGACCTGCCCATGATAGGACCGACTTTCAACAAGTTCATACCTGGTTTTGACATCGAAACAATCTAGACCCGAAGAATATGGATGTTAAGACTTACAACCGTAAAATAATAGATTAAGTGTATATGATATGCAACCCAATAGGAAGTTGAATGTGTTCAAGAGACTGAATCGGTGATTTTTTGAGGCGAACGATCTATAATTCCTCTTAATTCATCGGCAAACTCAATTCATCCGTCACAAGCCAGTTGCTATGCTGTGTTAGACGACACGCTGTTATTTAACTCCAACATTACGAGAGAATGTACGAATCGATCCAATTTGTCTGATTTAATTGTTTATAATAATTTAAACCCATTAGATCATCCTAGGAGTCAATCGATTCAATGTATCAGTAACAAATTTGTTATCTATGTATGGATAGTTCATTTAAACGATTAAGGCTAATCCTTTTCCAGAAAACTCTAAGAAATCAACATTCTTGTGAACAACATTTTAACAATTATCGTTTACGTCAGAATAAATCTTAATTTAAAATGTTGTGGGGTTAACTATTTGTATTGTGCCTAGTAAAGCAAATCATCAACACGAAATTGTAGGGCCTTAAGGCCCAACATAAAACAGAAGAAAGAATTAGGACTCGAATGGTAGGGCTTTACCCTTATAAAAGGGAGCCCATTCAAAAATTCTCGAGGGCCAAGGTTGCCCGAGGCCCAAGAGGGGGTTTGGAAATAGTTTTCAACCAGCAATAGACGCGCCTCGGTTAGTACCTCACTAGCTGCGTCATTGCCCCAAGCGCAAAGATACCTTCTAACGTTCTGCTCCTCATTCTTTATACCCACCGAAACTTTCAGTTGCTCATCCTCACCCGATGTGGGACTCAAAACTCCTTAATTGTTCTTAGGTCTTTAATAGGTGCTATGAATGGTTGAGACGTGGGTCCGAATCTCTGTCAGTTTTCCAAAGGCACAATAAAATGTCACCGGTTGGGGCTCCTTGAGAGCATTCACAATGGGTCGGTTTGAGAAAAATTGCAGTGGAAATTGAATCTACTAGGTCATTTGTATGAGAGAAGAAATTGTGGAGCGGAAGAAAAAAATGTTTCTATTCGGCGTCTATGAATTCATAGACGCAAGAGAGGAGAGAGAAAACATATTTTTCACCTATTCGACCTAATTAACCGACTCTATTGTAGATGCTCTAACTCATATCCTTAACCGACTCCATTGTAGATGCTCTAACTCATATCCTCTTTAAAACCTATTAGGTCGTGACTTGTATCATGTTTGTCTTTCACTTACAGCATCACCGGTGGGATTAGCCCACCTTTGCACGACGCTAAAGGCGATTAGTCTGGCACCTGACGTGCAGGTGCGAGGAATGCGAAATTTATATAGGTTGAGGGCTATGACAAGCTCTAAAACCAGATGTCATTAAGGAACTGAAACACATCAAACCCACGCTTCTCTCTATGGGTTGTGCGAAGTACATAACTATAACTGAATCATAAACCATCATATTGAAGATCTATGGACTAAAGATCAATGGTCACATTACATTCTGTTACAAGACTCTATTAGTAATAGTGGGTATATAGATAAGTAGATGAAAAAACATGCATCTCTGTTTGAGGAGTGTTAAGCCATCTTCAATCTGCAAGACACTTCACTCCATAATTGTATCATCTTCATCACTTTTCCTATCTTCAGTGATATTCACCAATTGATCACTTCTCACACCCTCAATAATCTCCACTTTGTCACTTTTACTGTCAGTTATGGCTAAATCTGGATAGTTTTGGTGGTTTAGTGAGTGCAGCCAGAGAGCAATTACTCCGTCCTTATGTTCTGTTTCTGCAATGTGGGTATAAATATGCTTTACCTTGAACTTTTCAGCCTCTTCTGCATAATCCTTCATAGATAGCTCTTCATGTGTGCCCTTCCACTTGTTATAAGAAGAAAAGAGGCATTCATCTAAGTACAGCCCAACTTCCGGGGCAGTAGGCACCTTTATGTTAACATCCCTACATTTTACAGCGGAAAAACATCAGTTACATATTCATTTTGACCTTTAGTCATCAATAACATACCGTAAAGGTCAGTGCCTATCAATAACATTTCGTTATCATAAAAAAACCACTGAAAATGTGGGTTCTGCATTAAAACTCCCTGATTTCAACACTCAGAAATCTCGGCCAGAAACCCAATTTTTGAGTGGATTTATGATGATAACAGAAGATGACCGTTTGTTATTGATACACATTGATAAACAAATGTCAAAGTGGGTGTATTAATCCTTCTACAATTCAAGTTAGAAAGGGCTACAAACAAATTTCAATAACAAAATCACTTACTTCTGTAGAGCTATTTCCATCAATGACTCCGGAGCACAACCCCTCATGACTGCCACAGCAAGCCCCACCATTTTACGAATCTGATGAAGCATGAAGCTCTGTCCCGTGACTTCACACTTGACAAATTCAATACCACTAATGGTAACCGTATGACTCGCATCGAATGAAACGATACAGCGCCTAGCAGCTGGATCCTCAGCTTTTGTTCTGGTGGTGAAGTTATGGAAATTGTGACTCCCTACGTATTTGTTCAGTATTCTATTGAACCTTTCCCTCTCTTTCTCACCATAAAGGAACTGACTTCGCTTCTCACCATTGCAATTCAGCTCACAATCCACATTCTCTGGAGCATTCTTAGATTCCGTAATGGACTCAGAATTTGAATCACTCATATTGTTTGCTTCAGTCTCCACAATACATTCCTCATTGTTCGACAGAACATCTAAACTAATTTTACTTTCAGGGTTTAAACCAGAATCAACTTCACAGCAATTCTTAGAATCTAGAGACGTATTTACATCAAAACTGCTCTTACCCATATCACCTACAGTCTTAATCAATCTCTCAGAACATTCGAAACACTTAACAATCTCAGTATTTGATCCAAAATTTTCGCAACGATGACGAGTTGGGTCCAAAGCGAACACAGGAATGAGATAGACATACCTCCTCCGATCACATAACTTCTGGGAGCTAAAAGTACCCTTCACGGGCTTGTGCCCAAAAATTCGTATCTGAGCAGGAAGGAAGGAATTGAGGCGGTGGTCGAGTCCCGGAGGGTCGAGGTAGA
>JAYMSV010002027.1:0-11703 GCA_036897745.1 Erodium moschatum
CATGAATATTTTATTTGAAATGTGAACTAGTTTGTTTTTGTTGACTAGTTATCGCATTGATTCTCCTATCTTTTGGACGGACGCTGAGGTTTTATCTAATATATGTAGTTGTTCACACGAACCTAGATTCAATAACGTGTCGGGTTATGTTCGGAGAGCATTGAGAACTTTGGAAGGAGGACGGACAAGGCCGTGGGAGGGATATATTACCAATCAGAGCCCAAAGTACTTGATCACAACAAGGAACAAGTTTAGAAGTCCAAACGATAGTAATTTTCTAGAGTTTTGCAGGTTGCTTACTTTCCACCTAGACAAGGATAAGTCAACCCCTAGTGAAATCATGAACAAGTTGTACTCGATATGGCCCAGCTACCCGATAATGCTCCACAATGCTATGTGTCGATTTCGTGTCCGTGGTCAACTGATGTCATTCACTAGGTTCACACGAACTAGGTAGTCTTACTTTAGTTTACATTTTGTTTACTATTATTAAAACTAGTTTTTGGTTGATGTAATTTTATGTGTTTTGGAGGATGACGCATCTTGATTGAATTTTTGTAGTTCCAGTAATAATTTGTATTATGAAACTTATTGTGTTATGAGACTTAATTAGTGGTGATGTAATTATACTTTGGATTCTATCATGTCTAATTATTCTCTATGGTTTAATATGTCTCATAATTCCTCTCGTGATGGTGCATTTGTTTATATCTAAACCTTACTTGCATTTTTTATTGCAGGGTTATGATTAATATGTGGGGTTTGGGTTTTGTTGAACGGGGACTATTTATGTTATTTGATTACTGTCGTAGACACGGGAGGATGAGAACACATACTTCAATGTTGTAGGATTGGACATCTACACGTGGATCATAGTAAGACTGGACATTTGCATATGGACCGGAGACCACATGGTGGAGGTGACAAATGAATCATGGGCCGAACCAGCTCTAATATCATGAAAATGCCTAATCCAACCCAAAAACACTAACTGATGGATGGAGACATCTATATGATTATCAAGTGATCAATTTATCTATATACTTTCAACTTGTGGAACACATGCTTCAACACCACGATTATGTCTCTCAGCCAAAAGAGTATGGATGCCAAATATATGTCAGTGTAAGAAGGTAAAATTAACACATTAAATACTAAAAGCTAACTAAATAAACAAATGGGATAATCTCAAAAAAGTACACTGACTTTTGCACCTTCATCATTTAACTATATAGACGTTGAAACCTTCTCATTTAGCCACATTGAATTTCAAAAAATTTCTCAAATTCACTCTATTATTTTGATATTAAACGACAAAAATACTCTTATTATTTTAAAATCACAAAAAACATATCTTTAACAATATCAAAGCATCAAAGCAGAACGACAATTGGCCAGAGAAAAAGCAATCTCACAAATGTACACCAAGAACGCTATTCTTAAAAGAAAGCAACAAGACACCATTGGTATTGAGCCCGCCACATTTAACCACAAATACGAGAAGAATCACAACAACTTAAGCTCTCCGTAAGAAATGGAGATGGAATCTGTAAGATCTCGTGATCTTGATCTCTCTAGATAAATTTTCATGGTCGATCTATTTTTTAGAGGAGACATGGAAGGTTAAAAATAAGACATAGAGAGCTGCAGCTCGAGGAAGGCGACGAGAAGTAGATCTGAGACAGCGAGAAGTCGTCATAGTGAAGAGGAACGACAGCAGACAACCCTCGTGACCGAACCCACGATGGCCGTCGGCAAGAAAAGCTAGGGTTTGCAGAGGTTATGCTTTAGAGAGAAAAGGGTGTTGTGGCCATAGCTAGAAATTAAATCAGAGGAAAGAAGAACATTTCATGTTGAACCTCACAGCTTTGGTCTCAAGAACACATACACACACGCATATATAAATATAAACAAGCTCAGAGAATCAAAAACACTCACCTGACCTATTCCAAGAAGGTCAGGGAAAGAGTTCTTCTAGCCTAAATGTGGCCCGTTTACGGCTTCTGAGAGCTCCGACCTCCCCTCCTTCACCCGATCCACAGCAAAGAGAAGAGAAAGGTCTCAAAAAGGAGGGGAAGAAGACTTAAAAGAGAGAGAGAGGTTGAGACATTCATTAGGTTTCGGAAAAAGTAGAGGGAAAGAAATGGTAGATATAGCACATTAAAGAGAGAAAAGACGACCAAAACAAAAAAGAAAACAAAGATTATTCATAAATAAACTCTACACATCGGACAACATATATATATATATATATATACCGAACAATACAAGTGTTGTGTCTACTGATCCTTTTCGGAAGTCTAACAGACGACCAGTGGGATGAATCTCGTTCGATATGGGCTTAGATCAGGAAAAAAAACAACTATCAGGTCAGTCTGTTTATCTGCTCTCCGGAAAGATCCGTCTGTAAAGAGTCCCGGCCAGACGGCCACCAAAGACAACAACCACATCTATCGTCGATTCGAGATTCCGACACACGAGACATACAAAAACAGATAGAATACAAACGAAATAAACATAGGATCCGTCCAAGGTCTTGAATAGCATTGACATTGAATCTGAAACTTGGGCAGGACTGTAAGATAAAAGAGTTTGGTCTACACTAGGATCCGATTACCTATGGATGCTGTGCATGCCATAAATGAGACCACCAAAGCCCGAACCCTAAAATTCAAATCAATAAAAAGAAGTAAAACATAGTCATAGAGTTCAGTTCAGGCTCTTTATTTGACCTACATAAATTCAAAATGAAGTATCAAATATATTAATTTTTTTGGACAGATGTGTCTTAAAAGCGGTCCAACCAACTTTGTACAGGTGGTGATTAATATTTTAGTTATGTATATAATAATTGATGTTATCAATTATCTCGAGATCTCCTCTATTTACCCATATAAATTAGATTTAAATGATAATAACTATATTAGACAATGCATATTATGTCTGATGATAGGTTTCCTTACCTTGTCGCATGCGAAGTTCAAGGGCCGAATTTAAGTGTCGTCGCTCTATGTGACTTGAACAACTACCAAAGCGTCCATCAACAACGGGAACATGGTATTGAGTATCTCTATAGGTGCCGAATTGCCGCTAAGAACATCCACAGTCGTAGTCTATTCGTACCGACTGTTCGCGCTGACTATTCGCATAAAAAATCCCATCAGCCGGCAGTTCTCCAATCGTGCGGACTTTTCACGCTGGCTGAACAAGGCTTTTTGTTCACAATTTCGCTTCCGTCGGCGTTTCATGACATTATTATTTTTTTTATTCTCTCTCTTACTTTTCTTCCTTCAGCCAGCCCTCTAGTCCACGGTTGCGGATGCTCTAAGTCGATCGAACTATAGACAAACGGAGTATAATCAACAGTCACTATCGTCCCACATCAAAGGTCAGTTCTACCTGTCTCATCACGTTGTACGTGTAGAAATGCTTGTGCTTGATAACATAGTCTATGGCTACCCAGCAACAGAACGGGCGAACGAGAAAGGCTAAATATTATCGTGTATCTGTAATATGAATTGTCAGTGTAAATCTTTACATATGAGGTTTGTTGAGTTTTTTTTTTAATCAGCAAATCAAATTTAAATTACCGACTCCTTGAAATGCAAGATTGAGTTAAACTCACTTGAACCAATAATAGGAGACCACATTTCAATCGAGCTTAATAGCTTTCTTGAGTTAATCAAGACATATTGTTCTACCAAACAAATGTGAGTTTCTGTATTTATGTAATAATATATCTTATTGTATGAGATCGTTGTTAACAATTTGTGTTATTATTTGGTTTTTCTCGTTCCCCTGTTTTGTTGCTGGGCAGCCATATACTTCATTATCAAGCTAAATGTTTCTACCAAGATCCGATTACCCATGATCTCCGTCACGCGTCGCCATACATTCGTTGGGTATGGATTCAGTGTGTCCGAATCCATCGAGTGGACCGTGGTTCAGGATCGGCAGAATCCTTGACGTCGAAAACACGGCTTCGAATATTCAACTAAAACGCGACTCTGCAACGAAGATTTGACGCAACTTTTATGTGGAAATGATATATTCGACGGCGTAAACCGACTCGGTCTCGACGCTACCGTTGGTGCTCTTAAAATTTAAAACTTCTCTCTCAAACCTTGTTCACGTGCGTGGGATTTGTGATTTTGCTTTATCTTATCTTTCGTTCTAGAGGGCTTGGGGGTAAGATTATGTAAATTTGGAAACAAACCGAATGTATTTTTGTCATTTTATTTTGTAAATCTAACAAATTTGAATGGAAAACCTTATGGTGTTTAATTGATGTATATGTTACTACATTTGTCTGTTAAGTTTAGACTTAGTAAACATATATGCAAAACGTGCATAAGCTGGTGCATGTATACGTAACTGTTAGAGATAACATTGATAGAGTTTGAATAATATCAAACTCTATGATATATACGGTATAGCTTTCGAATATATTTAGTCTATCTGTTAATTGTATACATATACACGATTGATCAATAAAACAAGGCAAGGTTTAAATCCCAATAGTAATTATCCTTATAAATACTTATGAGTGAAAAAAGATCCGCCCGCTGGTATTCAATTGATGTATATGTTATTGTATTCGTCTGTTAAGTTTAGACTTAGTATACGTAATGTAAAACGTGTATAAGTTAGTGCATGTATACGTAACTATCCTTATAAATAAAAGAAGATCCGATCGCTCTTGTCGGAGCTGTTCGGCCTCTATGTGGGAGCCGTCGGAAACCTCACCTCCCATTAACGCGAAGCTTGGTTCGAAGGACATTGCACGTACTCCTCAGGCAGCTCTGGATAGAGGGTTAGTATGGGAATGGTCCAAGTCCCAGACACAAACACGACTTGAACTCCTCTCAAAAGGCTGGGCTTGGTTAATGGGCCGGCCCAATCAGTTTTGGGCCCGGTGAAGCCCATAGTCCATCTCCTCCTTTGTCCAATACTTGCATTTTCAAGATTTTCTATTTCGGAGATCAATTCTCCTTTCGTGGCCTCTTTCCCCGGGTTACGCACAAGAAGGACCGTAAGTGGATTGGCTGTCAAAAGCCTATCAAAGTTCTCAAGGACGTTAATGCATCCCGTTCTCTTCGTAAGAAATCAGAGACCCTCAGGCGATGGGATCTCTACAAACTCTACGGGTGTTCTTCGCCATTCAGTGATGAAGAACTCATCGAATTATCTGTGACGACCTTTGAGTCACGAGCTTTCCCTAACTCGCTTGGGAGAGATTCTGTTTAATTCTTCCGAGCTTTCTTTGTTATTTTGTTCTATGTCTTAATCGTGATCTCCTCTCTTCTTCTTTTATTGTAATTTTTCATTCGGAGTTTTTATCGAGTCGAATAAAATTGTATTTGTAGGTGATAAAAAAAACGCATTTCCAACTAAAACTCATTTTCACTAAAAAAATATTTAGGTACGGTTGAAAATAGTGGTTTTACAAAAATAACAGTAAATTATCTTATATATGTTTATTGAAATTTGTAAACATAAATAACGAATACATTAAACATTTATTGTTTTTAAAACGGTAATACAATTTTCACAACCCACAGAAAACCTAATTGAGAGAGCTTTTTGTCGCCGTAGGAAGAAAATGTCATGGCTGTGGTCATGACCATAGCCTATGCTATAGTTATGCTGCTCTTTTCTATACATCCTCTCATATGCACCTCCCATTTCGAGCCCATCCAGTTACCACGACGTTGGCTCCCTCCCGCCACCAACGAAGTGTCACCCGATCTTGTTTGGTTCCCCCTTCCGCTGTTAGGGTTCCTGTCGAGCCGCTTCTAGCTAGCTTCCGCGACATTGGCTCCCTCCTGCCGCCAACGAAGCGTCTCTCGACTTGGTTCGGCTCCCTGGTCTCCCGGCTTTGTTCGGTCCCCTCTACTCGACTTCGATGGTTGTCGATCGAGTGTTTTTTTTATTTTATCTAATTTTGTTTTTGCAGGACCGTTTAGCTTGCTCTCGAAGTTTTGTATAAACAGTTTTCGATTCATTTCTACTAGAATCTGATTATAATGAGACCTACGAGACTCTCTATGTTAGACTGATTCTATACTTTCATTAATAATATTTTTAAAAAAACATTTATTGTTTTTTCTTCGAATCAAATTCAAAAGGCTTAGCATCGGAAGCCAACGGCTACGATCTAACCTCAGATGATTACGTCAATCCATCTTAATCGGACGGTGTAGATCAACAACCCTTCACAGGCTCTTCTATCTCTATGCGCAGCAGATAGGAACTCTAAAATCACGTATAAATCTGAAAATCGCGAGAAATGTTAATTGATCGGCTTGGATGGTCCGGCTCCGATCACATGGCCTCTGTTCCTTCTTCCCATCAGGCACATATTCCTATTCCTGGTACTTTCTCTTTCAATTCCATCAGATTCGTTCCCTTTCTCTTTTGATTTTGTTGGGTATCGGCTTCCGCCGTTTTATTTGTTTCAAAGCTCGATGCTTGGATTGCAAATGGTGTGTTTTCTCCGATTCGAATCGTAATCGCTGCTTGCTTTGCTGATTTCGAATGTGGGTTTGCTCGAACTTGTGTGGGTTTTTGATTTTGCGTTGGTGTTGTGTTTGGTTCCCGAGAAAACGCTGGAAACGAGAGGAAATTGATTGGTTGTGTCATTGAAGTTACCCTTTGGGACCTAGAATGGTGAGATGAGTGTAGTTTTCAGGAATCGAAGTGATTATTTTTTTTTTCTGTTCTTATCTACTGAAGTGAACTGGGATTACTGTGGATTGTCTATGTACTTCTCCTATTCGATTCAGAATCGTTGGCTTGCTTGTGCTGATTTTGAATGTGGGTTTGCTCGAACTTGTGTGGGTTTTTTATTTTGCGTTGGTGTTGTGTTTGGTTCCCGAGAAAATGCTGGAAACGAGAGGAAATTGATTGGTTGTACCATTGGAAGTTACCCTTTGGGACCTAGAATGGTGTGATGAGTGTAGTTTTCAGGATTCGAAGTGATTGTCATCTTGATTTTTTTTTTCAGTTCTTATCTACTCAAGTGAACTGGGATTACTATGGATTGTTTATGTACTTCTGAATATTGATTTATTTGCTATTTCTCATTTGTTTTCAGTAGATTTTGATTTCTGTGATCTTCAAAGTGTTCTAATGTTAAAATTTAGCTAGAACAGGCCAAATATTAATATTCACTATACTATTTAGAAGCTTTGATTCCAGAACCTATTGGTTAGGGTTTGGAAAAGGGTTTGGAAAAGGGTTATGGGAATGGAGATGCCCACACCCCCTTTAGTGTGTGTATGCTTAATAGCCCACTTAATCTGAAGAACTCACAGTAATGATTTTGGCTTTAAGACAAGTAAAGATGATAGAAGATTCAATCCATGAGAAGCAGAATCCAGTGAGCATGCTTGACTGAACTAGCTATTTTTATGAGGGAAAATTGCGAAAAACGACCCTCATGTACGTGTTTTAGGCAACTTGTACCCCAGAACTTTCATGTTTTTGCACCGTTTTTCACAAGTTAAAAACCCAGCATAAAGACTTATGTACCCCTCATTCCTTTGATTAGTTAAGGGTCACGAATTGCCAAAATGCCATACTTGAGGAACAATTTTTGAAAAGATTCCTTTTTAAAATTTTAATGTAAGGGTATAAGTGGTGTTTTTAAAAACTTTGGAGGTCACGTGCATGGTACATGACCCATTTTGGATGAAATCCGTTACTTTTCACTAATGGTGCTAAAAACGAGTTACCAAAGTCTCAAACATGAGGGCTATTTTCTGCAATTTTCTCTTTTTATGATTCATAAAGAAACAGTTCATCTTTGGAGCATGTATGTTTTATATAAGCTTCAAATTTTTTTATTTATCTGTCAGAAATGTATCGACAATGATGCCTTTGATTGTTACTGCTCTATATTTACTAGTTGTTTCCTTCAAATTCCAGGTGGTGAACTGCTAGATGATGAAGCACACCAATCGCTAGTTCCTATAAATATTGTAACCCATGCATCTCAGCTTCCGGCTGAATTTTTGGCTCCCTCGTCAGAGAGGCCTTTAGTCATTGGTTTTGATTGTGAGGGTGCTGACCTTTGTCGGCATGGAGCTCTTTGTATCATGCAGGTACTTCCTTTGATATACTATTCCATCTCAACCTTTACAACTCTACCTTGAACATTAAAGAACTATATTACTGATGGTGACCAAATAAATATACTCATCCTTAATCATATATTATTGATGGTCATAAATGTTGTTTGTCTTGTGATTTTGATTTTTGGGTTCTTGTGTGTTTTTATTCTTCAATTTTTGTTGTCCTTGGTGATTGATGAAACGTACGTATTGACATTATATGGCTAATAGACGGTGATGTCTTAATTTGATGTGACTTTTCTTCTATAGTGCGATAATTGAATTGCTTTATACATTTACGCTTCAGTACTCCTAGGTGATTACTGAGTTCTCTATTGGTGTGACTGTTCTTGTTTCCTAAGATTAATCGTTTTCCAATCGGGTGAAGATAACTGTTTAACTTTTCTAAAATTTAGAATTTTGTGATTTGGCAGCTTACATTTCCAGATGCCATCTATCTTATAGACGTAATTCAGGGTGGAGACATGCTTATGAAAGCCTGTAAGCCCGCACTTGAGTCCACTCACATCACAAAAGTTATTCACGACTGCAAACGAGATAGTGAGGTGAGATCTTTAATTCATTGTATTTCTTTTATGGACTAAAATTGTGTGTATCTAAGCTTTATGGGCCCGAGACCTTGCTTATGTAGAAGTAAGGGAACACCAAACAATTTTCGATCCTTATAGAACTTTTTAAGATTGATGTATCAAACAAGAAATGGGCTCCCTTATTTAGAAGGGAACACTAAATTCTTGACTGAATAGAGCGAGACCCAACAGTAATTGGGAACTTGAAGGTACTAATGCTGAATTTGTTCTTATTCTGTAGGCTTTATACTTCCAATATGGGATCAAGTTGAATAATGTTGTTGATACTCAGGTGAGTAACCTTCATTAATTACATGTCCATTTTCTTCATGTTCCCTCAGTAGTATTACATGAAGAAATATTATTCTTTACAAGCTGACTACATATCCATTCAATAAGCTCTCCTAAAAGTCATGTAATATGCAAGACGAGTTGTGTTCGTGCTTCGTATATTAAAGGGATAATTGTAAAAAAGTACCATGAGGTATTCATTTTTCTGCATATAATCGAGTCGGACTCTTCACCCATCATTTTTATACAAATCATTTAATTTTGGTAAAGATATCACTTGATAGCTTTGTAGGGCCAAAGCAATTGTAACCTTAAGAAATAGACCAAAATGCTACTGTTGTTGAGGATCTATTGACATTGTAGAAATAGATGATTTATCAAACTACAGGTAAATTGATATATCATGCTTGTTTTCTGCTGTAGATTGCTTATTCACTGATAGAGGAGCAAGAGGGACGGGCAAGATCACCTGATGACTACATATCATTTGTGGGCCTCCTTGCAGATCCACGTTATTGCGGTATAGTTTTTGGCCCAGCCCGGTATCCATAAGATATTTTCTTCGTTTGGCTAAAATATTTCTTGAATTTATCAGTTACTCAAATGGGTAGCCACAAAAATCAAAAGGCTAGTTGTGCTCTAAATCCATCAAATCACGTTACATCCATTGATTGGGCTGATTTGATTTTTATGATTGTGTCAAATCAAATGTAGGCATATCTTATCTTGAGAAGGAAGAAGTGCGTGTCCTCCTCAGGCAGGTTGGTTTAAAGATCTTTTATCGTCCTAGGACTGAGAATTTTATGGTGTATTTTAGGCTGATAAAATATAGTCAAGTAAATACGTTCTTTAACCTTGATTTTTGTTTAATTGGTACTCCCTCCGTTGCAAAATAAATGTTTATTTCTTTAACCTTTGGGACTACCCCTAAATTTAAAAAGTTTTTAACAATTCCCTAAGTTGTTAGTCTCAATTTACCCCAACTCAGCCAACTTTTGGGTGTAAAATGATAAAAATACTCCCATGAAAAAATAAAATAAACAAAAATAAGGGTATTTTCATCATTTCACACCCAAAAGTTGACTGAAGTCGGGTAAATTGAGACGAAAAATTCAGGGGTTGTCAAAAACTTTTAAAATTTAGGGGTGATCGTTTGAGAAAGTGCATACTCAAGAGTAGCTGAGTGAGACTTATCCCTTAACTTTTCCCCATACATAAGCTCGTGTCCTCTAATTGTATGTTAAATTGTTTCTTTTTTTCGGACTCTTATTTACAGGACCCTAACTTCTGGACATATAGGCCATTATCTGAACTAATGGTCCGTGCTGCTGCTGATGATGTTCGTTTTCTCCTCTACATCTATCACAAGATGATGGAAAAATTAAACGAGCGATCCTTGTGGTACCTTGCAGTTCGTGGTGCACTGTATTGTCGGTGTTTTTGTGTTAATGATAATGATTATGCTGATTGGCCACCAATCCCTCCTGTTCCAGGTTATTATATTTTCTTGATAAAGGTGTTAAAAATTATTTATTAGTGGAAGAACTGCTTTGTTGTGTGCTGACCTGTGTGTGATGTAACTTTGTAGATAACCTGCTAAAAGATGGCGATGTTGCTGAAGAAGAAATTCTTTCGGTCCTTCATGTTCCGCCTGGAAAGATGGGTTGTGTTATTGGAAGAAGAGGAGCTTCGATATTGTCGATCAAAGAGTCTTGCAAGTATGTATACCTCTCTCTCTCATACACACACAATCACAATCATACAATGTTTGGTGTAGAAGACTTAATTTGGTTTGGTTCTTGGGTTTGCAGTGCAGAAATTCTCATTGGAGGTGCCAAAGGTCCACCCGATAAGGTTAGACCATCGACTTTCTAAAGTAGGACTACCCTAAATATTTATAGGGATAACTGCGAAAAAAGTAGTATGAGACTATGAGGTATTCATTTTCTTATAAATTGTAGGGATAAATGCAAAAACTGATTCCCTTAAAAGTCAAAAATACCCCCTCAAAATAACAAAATTTAATACTTTTTGTATGTTTTGGAAGATACATCGAGTTTTTTTCTTAAACTAGTTCACTTTAATTCAAGGGCAAATTGGTACTTTCAAAAAATTGAATGTTTTACTGTTGAGGATGCAGGTATTTATAATTGGACCAGTGAAGCAGGTGAGGAAGGCAGAAGCCATGTTAAGGGGAAGGATGCTGGAGATGTATTGACAAAAATGCCCCTATTCTCTCTACTTGAAAGACTTGTGTTGTGTGCCATTCTGTATTTGAAATAAAATGACAGGTTTCTGAACCTAGTTTGTTTGATTTTTATTTATGGGAAAAAGAAGAAGAAAAAAATTAAGGACTTAAATTTTGTAAATATTTGTAATACATCCTTTTTTTTCTTTTCCAAATTATCTGTTAATGTGGTTCGATTTGTTTTAGGGTTAATCACACCTAAGTTTATATGTGCTTTTTTGTCACAAAAAAAATGACAAGAATGTCCTTGCTAATTTCAAAATATGTCATTTCTTTCGTCTTTTTAATATTATTTTTTGGGGAAAATACAAATGACCACCCCAAACTTGTCGCGATTAACGGAATATTACCCCAAACTTTTTTTTAACTAATACATACCCGGAACTTTACTTCTGTAACGATAAGCCCCTTCCGTCCAACTCTGTCAGTTATGTTTATGTTAAATGACGAAAATACCTCC
>JAYMSV010002028.1:0-11698 GCA_036897745.1 Erodium moschatum
ATGAAAGTTAAAAATATATATATATGAATGACATCGTCCATTCTCTTCACACGCAACCTTTTAAGTGGAGATTGGAGTCATAATTAGATTAGAGCATCCACAATCGGATTCGTCGATACTTGATTATTAACCCTCAAATCGCTAACCTAATCGTCGAGCCTCCCAAGGGCTAGCGAAAAATAGACAGGATATTATGTGTTAATGCCAATCAACGAACGTAATCATTGATATATTTTTGTGCGCAGAAGGAGGGGAAAGAAACACAAGCACTTTTTAAAATATAAATCATTGATAAATAACCTCTCACTATGGGTGATCTTAATAAGCTTTAGTCTTCTTCAAACACTATACTCAAAGATATGTCATAGTTTTTACTAGTCATCTCCTTTTCCATATTCGGTGTTAGCAGTCTTTCAGGAACAACTGATTCCTTGTTAGTGTCACTCGACAAGGACCGTCGAGTTGTCATTTCCAAAGAATCGATGTCAAATTCTGAATCTTTTCTTAACTCTAAATCATGGACAGTAGAGAGTGTTTCTCTCACTTCTTTTTCTTTTTTATGTTAATATATTTTTGCGTTAAATACATTTTGGTACCCTTATGTTCGGTCCACGGACAATAAGGTCCCATATGTTTGGGAACGATCATTTTGGTACCCTATTGTTCGGTCCACGAACCTTTTATGCATTTGGGGTTAAAAAATTAACAAAGTAGTGTTAAATGACTGTTTTACCCTTTGTTATTTTGGTTGACTTTTGACCTAAAAATGAAAAAACCATTTTACCCTTTGTTATTTTGATTGACTTTTGACTAATTATTGTTTAATATTTCTAAAATTTACATTTATTCTTCTAAAATTATTTCTACAAAATTTCTTTATTTTTTTTACTTCTTTAATTTTTGTTAGTTTTTTATTTCGCTAATTCTTTTTTTAAATTTTCAAATTTTCATAATTAAAAATATATATTTAAGTTTCAGAAATTAATTTTCTTTATCATTAATATTCAGATTTTTTAAAAAAACTCTTTAAATATTCTCTTTTAATTCATAAAATTAAAATACGTTTATTAAGATTTTTGTATTAATTTTGTTTACATGTTTACGAAAACAAAAAGAAAAAAAATTGAAAAAAAAGTCTCGTTCTTCGTCTTCTTCCCTGGTCGCTGCCGCGAGGAGAGAGAGACCACCACCGCGAGACGAAGAACATTCGAGACCCTATATGCGTCGTGAATGTTACAGATCCGATTCGAGGGCTTCCTCACCTCTTAGACAGCACAACCTTATATGTCCCAAAACTCAGCCCAAATCCCAAATCCCTAAATCCAGATCTGATGATCAAACAATTCACAAATCGATTCAAATCTCAAACATGTTGTTGTTGATGTTATTCCTTTCCAGATAGAACCCAAAAATCGAATACATACAAGGAAGTAGAAGGTTTCAGATGAGGAAGAGCAAAAAAATTCATTTCCCATTTTGAAATCCAAAAAAATAAAAAACAATATTTGAGCTTCTTCTGTGGCGGGGAGGACTTGCAGCTTCTTCTCCGGCGAGGCAGACCCACCAGAGCAGCGAATGGAGAGGAAGTGATTTCCAGATCTGCACGGTGCGACAACTCAAGCATGAAGATGGTGAGGATGAGGCAGTGTTGTGCAAGAAGAAAGCGAGGAAGACGACGAAGCTGGTCTTGTCGAGGAAGACGACGAACATCCATCGCCGCCGCCGGGAAAGCCCTCGTTGTGAACAACCTTATTCTTCCTTCTCCTGGTCGTGTTCTTCCTTGAGCGTTCAGGATCTGGCCGACGGAGATGTGTTTGGGTTCAGGATGATATCTGGCCGACGAAGCCAGATTTGGGTTCATGAGGTTGTATCTGAAAATGAAAAGTCAGAGGTCGTGAGATTAGGCTGTGAGAGTGTGAGAGATTAGATTAGGTTTTGTGTTTTGTTTTTTTATTAATTAAATAATAATATAATTATTTATGATTTTTATTTATTTATAAAGGAGGACAAAATGGTAATCTCAACTGTAAAATTCAAAAGGTTTAAATGAGTAAGGATAAAATAGTCATTTTACTTTCCACTTAACTACAGATGGTATCACATGACTAACAGAATGGAATATTCCGTTAGTTTTTTAACCCCAAATGCATAAAAGGTTCGTGGACCGAACAATAGGGTATCAAAATGGTCGTTCCCAAACATGTGGGACCTTAAGGTCCGTTACATAAAGGTATCAAAAAGTATTTAACCCTTACATTTATTCTTTAAGTATTGGTCACAAAATCTAGGGATGTGTTATTTTGTTTTTAATTTGATTGGCGAGTTTTTATAAAAATCCTTCAAATCCAAAGAGAGGGATATGTGGATGCTGCAACCAAATACAATGCCCATATAGGAGATGAACCCATGAAGTTGGGGAAAAAATAAAATGAGATATGCAAATACAGAAATTTAAAAGCAATTATAATATTTCAGCAGCTCTTCTGATGATTTTGTTCTTTTGACCACTATTACAAACCAACATTTTTCGTTTGAGATGATAGAAAACGTGACTAAACAATTATGTGATGAGTATGTGGTGACTTACAATTTTCGAATAGGCAAAAATACACTCACTTTCTGCTTAGCACTATCCCCAAAAAACCTCAAAATCCTCGACGAACCTAGAAAATATAGTGAAATCCACAGCAAATACTCCCGATCTCCTTCGCCATCGTCGACAACGGAGCTCTCTCCTGCCGGTCCATCCTCTGTTCCGTCTCTCCTAACTGATCCTCCTCTACGGCCTTTCCTTCCGCTCGATCGCATGCTCGGTCTTCCTTATCGCTTCCCCGAGCTCTTCCGCCTAACCACCTCTGGATCTGGTCTCAAATCTTCAATTTCGGTCATTTATTGGTCATGCCGTCTCTTGTGATGCTGGTTCATGACACTGATTCGGCCCCTGTGGCTATTGCTCATCCTTTGGCATAGTCCTCTCCTTTCCTACTCGTGCCGCCTGCTTCTCTGCGTGCTATCGCTTCTCATGTGGTCGAATTCTTGGCTTGGTTGTTCTGAGATGCCGGATTACTGGGTGTTGGCCCCCGACCTTGCCCTTAACCCTATGACATCACCCATCTTCGTCTCCTCGTTGTGGACTGTTTGGATTTTCCCGTCGCTGTGCTCTAGGTGTTGGCCCTTCGGCGCCCCATCTCTATTTTGTTCCATCGCTGGTCTCAGCCTCACGACTCCAGCGTACTGCTACTCCGGCGAGGTCCTTTTGGTTCGGCGTCTTCTCCATTATGCTCAAAGAGGGGTAAATAATCTTTTAACTCATATGGATAAGTTCATTCATATGTAAAAGGGAAAAATTGGAATTTCATATCCGAATGTTAGGTTTTATTAACAGAATCGCGTGATCAATACTTAAAGTAGTGTGTTTGTAATTTTGAACCGTTGGGTAGTGTAGTGTTCGTAAGCAATACTTAAGAGTAAGTTTCGACATTTAACGTCAAAAAAGTAACAACGATTGTATCTCGTTCTTGATTTGGGCTGTCGTTTCGGGGTTTATGCCCGATATGGGCTCTCGTATTTGTGTTTGGGCCCATCTTAATCAACTGAGCCCACCTCAATTCACAAAATCTAGCCCAAGCTCAATATCCAAACCGACCTGGGCTGTGTTCTGAAATTTGAAATTGCATAACATTGAAAGGACTTCATCAGGCAATTTCATAATGGGTGACGAGGGGATCGCACTGTAGGAGCATTTTTTTCGTAGTAAAATTCGAAGGTTATAGATCTGTACTTAACAGAAAGAGCTGGAAATACCAAATTCTGTTTATTTCTGACCAAGTACAATACAAATATGAAAATTTCATGTATAGTTGAAAATGAAATCACGTACTTCTGTACAAAACATATGATGTATATAGTATGTATACATGTAAGACTAAAAGCAATCTAGACCGTCTCCTCCTTAACCATCTGCGCGAAAACCTTACTCATGGACACACCAACAATGTCATCGTCCACACTGGCCAAGCTGAATCCCGCCGCCAAAGATCCACCGGCGTGGCTCATCTCGCCATTGTCCATGGACGCTTCTTCATGGCATTGGAGCTGATACACATACTCCAAGTTCCACAAGACATCTCCCATTGTAGGCCTCTCCACCCCATGCTCCGCCAAGCACTTCTCAGCCATCTCTCCGAACTTCCATATCGACTCCTGCTTGGCTTCACTGGCAATACGAGGGTCTATGATCTCCTCCAGCTCCCCTCTCTTCTGCCACTTCATCGCCCACTCCACCAGATTGATCTGCTCCCTGGGCAACGAAGGATCAATCACCGGCCTCCCACAAACAATTTCAAACATAACCACCCCGAACGAGTACACATCAGATTTTTCTGTCAGCTGTTGCCTTATCAGGTACTCCGGGTCCAGATACCCGAAGCTTCCCTTCACCGCTGTGCTGACATGGGTCTGGTCCATCTCAGGCCCAGTTTTTGAGAGCCCGAAATCCGCAACCTTGGCCATGAAGTTCCCATCTAAAAGTATATTGGCAGATTTAACATCCCTGTGGATGATGGGTGTTGCAGAACTTGTATGCAGATAATGAAGTCCTCTGGCTGATCCAATGCATATCTCGAGCCTCTGTTTCCAGCTTAGCTTGGGATTGTCCAAGCCATACAGATGATCCTTCAGTGTTCCCTTTTCCATGTACTCGTATATAATGATCATCTCATCATGCTGATCACAATACCCGATTAAAGATACCAAGTGGCGGTGACGAAACTGAGACAGCATTTCGATTTCAGTCCTGAATTCGGTAAGGCCCTGGTGAGACTGTGGAGTTCCCCTCTTTACTGCAACCTTTGTTCCATCTCTAAGGACTCCTTTGTAAACCCTTCCAAAACCCCCCACTCCAATGAGCAAACTCTCGCTGAAAGAATCAGTAGCCTCCTGAATTGCCACAAAGGGGAAGCGGTACCCAATCTTTGAGCTTGAGAAAATGGCGGTATTGTACTGATCCTCTCCCTGACCCACGTGAGCTAGCTTCCTTCTTCTTCGTCTTCTGCATAGCAAGTACATGAAAACTACTAGAGCCAAAATAGCAGTACACAACCCAGCAGCGAAACACACTATCAGACTGGTTTTCACCTTGGAACTTGTTGACTTTGACTGTAGCTCACCATCTGAAGAGGCCAAACTACCTTTAGAGTTGCTGATTTTCATGATCTCAAGCCCATTGAGAATGCCATTTGGGTCATTTGAAGTTGAAGAAGGACCAACGCTTACAATTAGCGTACCAGATTCACTAACCTTGGTGACAACATCTGTGTAATATGGGGCTCCTATGATGTCTGATGTCAAGTTTCCAAAATCAAGAATCTCATAGGCAAGCCGATAATCTATATAAATATTGAATCCCAGCATCTGAGGAGTAACGCTCACTATATCACATAAGTGGAACCGAACTAGGTAGCTGAATCCAGGATCTACATTGAAGAACCATGTTATGTTGGCCTTCATCCTCATATCCGATTCCCAATCTCTCCTCGTGACAGTCCCGTAGACTACAGAGGGAGCTATGTCTGTTGGCCAGCTCCTAGTGAAGGTCACAGCTGTGATGTTTGACTCAAAGATTGGATTGCTGTTTGCTACCAAATAAGGACCATCAGCATCCCAAAGTCTCCACAAGGTGTCATTCTCGGGGCGGACTGTCTGATTCCCCATGTTGACCCTTGTAACTGTCTCCAATGCCTGCTTCTTCAGATTTTGGGAATTACTCGGATCACCAATGAGATTGGCAGCAGTAGGAATGAGCCCATCAGGAAGTGAAATAACTTCGAGGGCGTTTATGAATGCAAATGATTTGGAGGAAGGAACCAAGGCAAGGACTAGGCTACCAGAGGTGATATCGAGAGAGAACTCTTTCACCACAGACCCATTTGGTTGCTGGTAGTCTTTAAGGAGAGTGATGCTTTGGGCAGAGACTGAGAACTTAGCCAAGCTCAAATCGTAGCTTCCCTGAACAAAGGGGAAGAAATAGAGGCGGATCCTATGTTGCCCTTGTTTCTTGATCTGAAAGGTGTAATTGGAAGGCCCGTTGAGTATCCTAGCAGTCTGGTACAAGGCTCTATCATAGGGTGACAATGAAGAAACAGAGCTGGTGTTGACTAAAATCTCTTTGGGGGTTGAGATTTTGGTGAGGTTGGAGCTGGAGGATTCAGACACAAATACCCTATCACCCACAGGTGTATCATCATAGGATCCACAGTCTATAAGGTAATTGTCTGTAGGATCAAATCCTAAGGAAACACATAGTATGCACAAAACAGATGAAACCCAGATGACTAATTCAAAACCTCTAGTGCCCATAATGATCAACACAGAGAAGCTAGACAGGAATGATGTTAAGAACCCAAAAGGAAAAGCTTAGATGCTTGCAGATAACTATAACAGAAGGGGCAAAGCATAGATAGATATCAGAAAATAATAGAAGTTGCATGAAGATTGGGAAAAGGGATAGGGTAGGATTGTGATAGAGAGCAACAGAAACAGAAGTGACAAACCTGAGCTTAACCCAGAAATTAATACTAGAAATGCTCTTCAAAACCCCAATGTCTAAACACAAAATAACCTGGGGACAAGCTCAAAAAAGGACTCACCTTTTCAATCCTACGAGCATCAATGAAGAAATTAAGAAAAGCCCAGATGGGGTAAGGACCCACAAACTCAATGAACATCTAGTAAAAAATAAGATTCAAATCCCACCAGCAGCACCACTAACAACTTTGACAACAACCTTTTTGCTATCACATTCAAAAGCTTGACGAATTCATAGAATTCCGAGGAAAAAAACAAGCCCCATAGCCCACAACCGAATACACCAAAAACAACATACGAGTCAAAAGGAGATTGATGATTTGAAGTATTAAAAAATAAACTAAGATGATACAGCTGGTTTCGGATAAAGGGTTAGGTTTGGTTGGGTGGTGAGAGAGGTTTGTTTTTGTTGTGATTAGGAACGTGCCGTAGCCATTAATTGGGATTTGAAATTCGAAAGCAGTATCAGCTGAGAGAGTAGGAAACGGGAGAGAAGCTTCGTTGTGTATATAGTATATAGTTGGTGACAGACAGGAGGAGAGAGTAGAGACGGCGTCACCTACATTGTCTTGTCGCTGTCGCAATACGCGCTTTCTGCCGCCGCCCGGCTCTGTCCGCGACCCTATCTAAAGTTATGGGCCACTTACTTCGGTTTCGGATCAATTTAGGCACGTTATGGTTACAGTTTTCGGATTGTTTCAGACTAATTAATAGATAATTGTTGGTGTTGATCTGATTTTAAATACGAATCTGTAACAAAACATGTTACATGAACATTGAACACCATAAAAAACTGCTTTTGAAATTAAAATGTTATATGGATGATGTCTAAAACATTTTATATTAGTATGATGAAATTGAAAATTTCTTGTCGAATTTGTATTGTGACAGTAGATCCAGCTGGGAGGAAAATGACGGGATGAAATTGATTGATAATTTCAAGTTGACCCAAACTGGTCACTTTCCTTGTTCACATCTTTGAACATTATTTGGTGTACTTCGTTTCTGTAGCTTCCTTCCATTTATGGCCAATTATTTGCGGACGTTTTAAAGCTCAAGACCGCTATCATTGAACTATTTGAATACGTTTCAGATATTGAAAAATGTTTTAATACTTTACTTGAAACATTTTTCTATTAATTAAGGATGTCATGATGAAAGAGGTCAAGCATAATATCTTTTGAATATGATATTATACTGATGTACAATTACCTTTAGTATTGTTTGTAAATATTTTTCATCACTGGAAGTAGACGAAAAGCAAGAAATTTTTTTATTATTTAAATAATTCATAATCTATATTACAAATATCTCTGTTCTCGTTCCCGACTCTCGTCTAAGGTTCATCAAGTCATCATTGTTATTGGCGTACTTCACCTCCCTTTCTATCCCCTTTCCTCTATCTCCTTCTCCTCCCTATCCCACCCCACTCTACCCCGCCCAAGCACGAGAATCCTATCCTACAACTAACTACAAAGGATTGGGTAACAAAACGAACCAACAACAACTCAAAGACCTTGTTCACCAATACAAACTTCCACCATATTCCTCACCTAAACCAACCACTCCAGCGATCAAAATTCGGCTTCCAAACTCGCGGTCTTGCGACGGAATCTCAAATTCTGTGGGGATACAAGTCTTACCTTAAAAGGCCACAAAGGAAGGATTGTAATGCTTTTGGAGGGATTATCAATTGTGGTCGAGTCCTAATCGCAGACACACATCGACGTCCAAATCGTCTACTCAGACGAACCTCTGACCCGAGTCACGGGGATATACAGAGAGCCAAACTGCACGTGGGATTTGCTTCGTACCCTGGAAACAGACAAAAGAAAGACGGATTGGATAATAGTGGGTGATTTCAATGACATTCTGCACCTAACGGTGAAGAGAGGTGGTCGGCTATACCCGCATAAGCCGATCGAAGATTTCCAAAATGCTCTACTGGATGTAGGGATTGGTAACATCCTGATGGAGGGGTCCCGTTCACTTCGGAACGAGGAAAAGGGCCAACAACAAGGGTCGAAATCTGATTAGACCGAGGCTTGGCCTCGTTGGGTTACAACAGAAGGGACCCACAATATCCGAAGAGTGGGTTCGACACTCAACCAATGGGGGTAGGCAATTTACCAGAATAATCTCAATAAAATTCGTGGGTGCTAAAGACAAATGGTCATTCTCAATATGGAAGTCGGGACCGTGAGCGGTTGGATAAGAGAATGAAGATTCAGAAACAATATGAAATATCTCTGAATACCGAGGAAGCTCTCTGGTGACATAGGGCAAAACAGTAAATTTACTAGAAGAATCTCAATAAAATATGCGGGTGCCAAAGACAACTGGTCATTCTCAATGGAAGACGGGACCATGGGGGGTTACATAAGAGAATGAAGATTCAGAAACAATATGAAACTGCTATGTATACCCAGGAAGCTTTATAACGACAAAAGGCAAAGCAACACTAGCTCTCATAGAGGGGGGTCTGCAAACAAATTTTTTTCCATGCATCAGCTTCAAAACTTTGTCGCCAAAATGAAATTCGTACACTTAAGACGAATCAAGTGATGGAAGTGGACTGGGATACAGGAAAGAAGGAGATATTCCTTGGTTATTTAGGGACATATGTAGGATTATGTATTTCATAAACAGGGTGGAAAACAAAAAAAAAATATTTATAATCCAATTTCCCTAAATCCTTGCATCATACGAATATTAATCTAGAATTGTATGTAAATTGACTTACCTCGTTGTAGAACAACTTAATCAACAACACTAATGATTTTGGGACCTTTACTTTGATGGGGAATTGTCAAGGTACCCTCTTGTAGTTTTCCCTCTAATGGTATCCACACGAGCAAAGTGATCCTACGACAAAAGCTTGCTAGTAGCTCTTGGAATTTTTCCCTCTTATTCTCTCTTATGGGGGCCGAAAATTTGTAGCTCTAAGCTTCACAATTTTGCCCGGGGTCTAATATTTATAGGTTCACATGACGTTGGTAGTGAGTCCGAAATCTACATTTCATCCACAAGTTATAGGGAACTCTTAGCAAGGACCATAACTACCCAAGTCACATGAAGTTTGACTTTTATCTTGTCATGACCTATTACAATAAGCATTCTTATCCTTTTTCATTTGGTGATGTCATGACTGAACACAAGGCATAGAAACACCATCCTTGTTCTAGTTATGTCTTTCGTTTCTTGATCGTGAGTTTAGATTGTAAGTGACATCTCTTTGTTTACTCGCATGGTCATGCATCATTTTACAATCCTTCACTCATCAAGTGGCCCGATGACATCTGACTTATGTTGTAAACACAAGTGACAAGTTCATATGAAAATCACTCATACTCCTCATATGCTTGTATCCATATCTAAGCATAACCTTTATAACCATCTTATTAGGAGTAGTGTTTGATCATGTCAAGACAAGAATCCACACATATAGGAAATATGGTGATTTCACGGTTATAGGACAAAGACATACTTTGGTAGTTAAGAGATAGCCATGTCCTTGTTCTATGGAGTATTCTCAGTGTGGGTCGTCCAGTGTGAAACATTTTAACATCTTGTGATGCTGACTCATATCTCTATATGCATGATCAGTAAAACATGATCCTCCAATAAACACTAGATCTAACTATCGGATTAGACTAGGGACGAATGAATAAATTCACTTCTTTGTTCATAAGAGATATACTATCGGCGAGCTGCTCCCCGATACCTTAGAAAGACTAGTATATTCATATTGTTAACATTACGTCAAATGATAATGAAAACACTTCCAAATTTTATTAATCACAAAGACGTTGTAATATGCTAATGTGGCTTGTCCTAAGGCACCAAACCCAACAACATATTTACCACAACTATAAACGGAGAGGTTTCCCTCTCTATGCATGTACCAGTTATGATCTCAGACCGCTAGAAGGTTGAACTCACGGCTCCTGTCAAGGATGAGGAGGTCCGGACGGCAGTATTTCAAATGGGACCAAATAAAGCGTCGAGACCTGATAGTTTGAGTCGATGTTTCTACCAAACCTACTGGTCGGTGCTCCACATAGTGGTCATCCAATTCATTCGGGAGACAGTAGCGCACGAGGAGTTTGATGCGGAACTCAATGCTACGACCTTGGTACTTATTCCGAAGAAAATCAACCTGATAAAGGTCACAGACCTTCACCCAATCGCTCTCTACAAAATTATCCACTCTCTCTGTCTGCAGACCCAAGGGAACAACGGCTTTATGGCATTAAAGTTGGATATGAGAAAGGCTTATGACCAAACGGAATGGTATTTCGTCCTAGCTATGATGGGGGCTTTCAGATTCAACACGCAGTGGATGACCCTTTTTCATGCATGTCTCAAGTCATTTCGTTATTTGGTCAGCTCATGAGGGAAAGAGACGCATGTTTTTACCCCGGGAAGAGACTTCTGATAAGGGGACCCCCCCTCCCTGTACCTTCTTCTCTTCTGCATGGAGGTTCCATCCAGGATGTTTGGACTAGTGGAAGTTGAGAGGCGAATCCATAGTTGTCCGGTGGCCTGGGGTGTGCCATAGACCCCACACATTTTCTCTGCCGACGACTATTACATCTTTTGCAGTACTGAATGACTGATTGTCAAGAAGCAGAGCAACTTCAGGGCATATTGGACACTTTTGGCACTCTCTCAGGCTAGGTATAAACAAAAGCAAGTTGTCCATCTTTTTAAGTACTAGCACTTCTATTGCTGACAGACTTATCTACTGTGACAGTTTGGGCATCCAGGAGATCTCAAAATGGTCCATGTACCTAGTAGAATGTCGCTGAGGCCAGAGCCTCTAATTCATATGCAACATGATTCTCACCCGCATATCCTCCTGAGACGGTCAAACGTTGTCCCTAGGGGGAAGGAAGTAATGGTCCGTTGGTCCTCCATTCCGTCTCGGTGGACATTATGAGTGATTTCCTCGTCTCTTGAGGATCGATCACTAAGATTCATATTGCCTAAGCACGGTACTGGTGGGCAGGAACACCGCGCACCACCAAGCCCATTATCTGTTAGGTTTTGGCTTGGCTTTGTAGGCCTAAACAAATTGGGGGATCGGGGGTCCGTAAACTTTATGACATGA
>JAYMSV010002029.1:0-11696 GCA_036897745.1 Erodium moschatum
CGGAGGCTATTTTAGTGAGACTTTAACAAAATAAGGCCATTTGGGTAATAAACCCGTTTTCCATGCCACCTTCTCTCATAACCTCCAGATAAGAGTAGAATTTTCTTTTTGATCAGAAAATAAATAATATTATTTTCATTATTCATTTAGAATTCAGCATTGATTTCCAGTTTTCCACTGCCACTTTCTCTCTCATAACCTCCAGAAAATAAGAGTGAAATTGAAACCACACAACGCTCTCTTTCTTCATCTTCTTAAATTGATTTGTATTTCTGAAGCAGAGATTGCGAGCTGCGATCATCTTCTTTGTTCAGTCTCGTAATTGGTATGCAAAGAGACAAAGTTAATTTCATCATTCTGCTCTGTGTTTATGTTTTAATTAATTTTAATTTAGTGTCCTGCAGACTTGAACTTCTTCTTTTCTAAGGTTTGTATTTCTGGAAATAGACGGCAGAGAGGAAGGATGAAATGAGTGAATAAGGTATGTGGCTTACATTTATGTCACAATTAAAGTACATACTGTTATATATGAGAGTTACATTTAAATTTAGACCTGGATCTTGGCTCTTGTATTGTTAAAGATCCATCCACCAAAAAACACTTGAATTAATAGTTTCTTAGGACTTTGAGTCTCAGACCTAATAAAGATGGAATAGAGTGGGTATATGCAAGAAGGATCAAACTCTAACACCATGTTAAAACCTGACCCATCCCGAATAAACGAGTAGCGATTAGTGTTGTTAAGTTTGTCCTTCCAACCTCTACATGGACAATGATTTTAGTTTTAGGTATGAATTATGAAAATAATAGTTTTTAAAAAGTTAATTATTCATTGCATATAAAATTATATTATCGATAATATTACTTGGCTATTGTATTATTATCGGTTGATTGTTTTGACGATTCCTGCCCACTAGGACTAATTAGTTGATTCTTATGACGCATAAATTTGTCAAAAGTTACCCTTATATATTATTCATGTGCGGGAAACTGCCTAAGCTTAAAAGTGGCCTATAAGATCACTATCTGTCATGGTTGTCTGTTAATTTTTTCAACGAAATGACTACTCTATGTATTGTCCACGTGCGAAAAACTATCCTTATGTATCGTTCACGTCCCTGATTTTCCATACATTTTAACATAATATGCTAAAATTTGTCAATAAACGACTGTGGCCAAAAGATAGGGTATCTTATAGGTCACTTTTAAACTTAGGGTAGTTTTCTGCACGTGGACGTACAATACATAGGGGTAACTTTTGGTATTAACCCTTTGCCAAGTCAAGTCACAAAATCAAAGAAAGAACTAAGGTTTCTAAAAGGGAGGATACTTGTTCATCAACCAAAAACCAAAAATGAGTAACTTTCTTATTGTAACTTGGTTTACGAAATCCAGTTGAAATCAAGTATTTAGGAAGGTTTAGGATATACTGTAGTCTATAAATACAACAGAAATCTTTTGAGGAACTAACCTCCCAAGCTCATTGGTTCTACCATAAATCTTACGGAGCTTTTTATTCTCAAGACATAAGCATAATTTCTTATTTGGTATTAAGTTGATTAATACTTGCTAATAGTAGCACTTGAAGCATACTTCAGGATGTTAAATCATAGTAAGTACGTTTATTTGTATGTATACATGTTTATTAAGATACATATTGTAGAATATCTTATGGTTGTGGTCACTAACAAATTGATGTCGTATCTAAATGCAGTGCCACAAATTTCAGCAATACATCTGTCTGAAGTTATGGAAGATACTCCTTATGGCTTGCCAGCGCCAAAAAGATTGGTTAATTGATCCTAGCAAATATATTTATCTCACTCCACTCCGCATACTCCTTATGGTTTGCCAGCGCCAAAAAGGATTGGTTAATTGATTTTATCCAATATATTTGTCTCACTCCACTCTGCATCTGCAATTCCTCTAAACTAAGTGCTCCAGGGTAATTTTCTCATTTTCAATTCTCTCTCTACATTTATCTCCGCGCATTTGTTCTTTCGTTTTTAATTAATTCATAATTTAATTCTTCAGGTTGGTGGAGTATATATATATATATAGAAGATGACAGATATTGTCATCGCACTTGCAGCTAAGATATCAGAATATTTGGTGAGGCCTATAGTAATCAGGCCACTTCACCCTATTTTCTGCTTTAAAAAGGTTGTTGATGATTTTCTGGCTGCCAAAACTGAGCTGGAAGGTATCCAAGAAACGGTGCATAACGCAAAGCTGGAGGCAAGAAACAATGCCCGTGTAATTCACAACAGTGTAACACAATGGTTGGAACATGTGGATAAGGTGATGCCAGATGTGAAGTACTTGGAAAATCAACTGAAGGAAAATAGTTGTTCTTGGTGTCACAATTGGACTTGTAACTACAAATTTAGCAAGCAGGTGCTGGAGAAAACAAAAACAATGAGAAGCCTTTGTGAAGATGGTAAATCATTGAACCTAGTGGCGCACCCTGGTCCTATCCATCAACACATTGTTGGGTCATCTTCATCTGTGGCCTTTATGCATTCCCAGTCTTCAAAATCAGCCTTTGAACAGATCATGGATGCGCTGAAAAAGGATGATGTCAACGTGATTGGACTTTATGGTGAGGCGGGTATGGGGAAAACAACGTTAGCCAAACAAGTGGGAGAAGAAGCTAAAAAGATCTTTAAACATGTCATCATGGTTCCCATTTCTCAAATTCCTCATGTTAAAAGCATACAAGGTTTAATTGCTGATTTTTTGAATCTCCAACTAGAGCATCTAGAGAGTGACCAAGGAAGAGCAGCTAAATTGCAGTTGAAGTTGAATAATGGTGAGAAGATCCTCCTTATTCTTGATGATGTGAAGAAGGAGTTCGATTTGGGCGCAATAATAGGAATTCCCTCATCAGGTGGTGGCTGCAAAATTCTGTTGACGGCGCATTCAAGATCTGATGTTCCTGATGGTATGCAAACACAAAGTAACTCTGAGCTGGTAATCTTGACCGAGGATGAAGCTTGGGCTTTGTTTCAAAACCTTGTTGGTGTTGGTGATGAAGTTAAGGCACATGATGTGGCTATGAATGCTATTGCAGAATGCAAGGGGCGTCCCAAATTCCTCGTGACATTGGGTAGTGTTCTAAAAGGAAAAAGTCTTTCTGAATGGGATGAAGCTATTGAACCGCTACGTATTTCTAAACATAAGGTCACTGAAGATTTGGAGGAACAAGCCAAGAAGTTGAGACTAAGAAAAGAGGCGGTGGAAACAAAAATCAAGAAGGCAAAAGATAATGGTGAAGAAATTAATATAGATGTTGACAATTGGCTCGTAGATGTTGACAAGGTCATGAAGGATAAGGAGCAGTTTATGAATGAATTCAACCAGAGTAGATATTTGTTTGACAAGCATGGTGAAGTAAATAAAGCAAAGGAGTTAACAGTTATTGTGAAGAAGCTTTGGGCGGAGGGCAATTTTGGAAAAGTCTCGTATGCTTCTCTCCTTCATCAGGTCTTGGGATCATCTTTGTCAGCAGACTTTATGCCTTCACAGTCTGCTATATCAGCATTCAATCAAATTTTGGAGACTTTGCAGAAGGATGATGTCAACATTATTGGATTGTATGGCATGGGAGGGATTGGGAAAACAACTCTGGCAAAACAAGTGCAGAAGGAAGTTGAAAGGACCAAGATCTTTGATCATACAATCATGGTTACTATCTCTCAGAGGCCTGAAGTGAGAAGCATACAGGGCATTCTTGCAGATTTTTTGAGTCTCAAGCTTGAGCAAGAGACGGAAGAAGGAAGAGCAAGCAAATTGAATCAGAGGTTCAGAGATAAGAAAATCCTTGTCATTCTCGATGATATCTGGAAGCAGTTTGACTTGACGACTATAGGGATAACGTCGTCCAATGAATGCAAAGGTTGTAAAATTCTCTTGACAACTCGACGTAAGAACGTTTGCCATTCCATGGATTGTCAAACAAATATTCAACTAAATTTGTTGTCTGAAGATGAAGCACGTGAGTTCTTTAGGAAGAAAGCTTGTTTGCAGGAAGAACTGAAGTTGAATGCTCTGCTAGAAGAAATAGTTGCAGAGTGTAAGGGCCTTCCTATAGCACTTGCAACCGTTGGAGCAGCTCTAAGAAATAAAGGTGAAGATGAATGGAGAGAAGCACTGGACAGTCTTAGATATTCAAGACCTCTGGAGATTTCCGGGGTTGATAATGATGAAATAAATGCATACAAATGCCTGCGGCTGAGTTATGATTATTTGACACATTCAGCAAAAGCGCAAGAAGGACAAATTATTTTGCTGTTATGTTCTCTATATCCAGAAGATTCTCAAATCGAGGTGGGGGATTTGACTAGGTATGTATTTGGGATGAGGTTGTTTCACCGAGTCAAGTCAATTGAGGACGCAAGGAGAAAAGTTCGAATGACAATTCGGTTTCTCAAGGAATCATGTTTATTGTTGGATACTGATGAAGAAGATTATGTCAAAATGCATGATGTGGTTCGTGATGCTATCTTGTGGGTAGGAGGCATAGAATCCCGAGAAAAGAATGTACTCACCGTGAGAGACGAAAGTGATTTGGAAGAGTTCATAAGGGACAATAGCTTTCAAAATTGCCGAGCAGTTTCCTTTATGGCCGACAGTGTGCCTATACTTTCCAAATATGATCCATTGGTATGTCCTAATCTTGAAACTATTTTAATCTTTGGTGGGGAGCATGAAGTTGAACTCTCAAATAATTTTTTTGAACATATGAGTTTCCTAAAAGTTTTCGATTTAAGGAGTAGGTTTGGATGGTTTTCGAAATGGGGAAAAAGATGCAGGTTTCGAATGCCACCTTCACTTTATAATTTGACGGAACTCCGTACTCTGATGCTGGACTGGTATGAATGTTATAACAGCTCCATTTTAGGGGGACTGAGAAATTTGGAAATTTTATCGCTGAGGGGTTGCGAAATTGATTGCGGAGTAGAATTAGTGGCGGGATTGAAGGAATTAAGATTGTTAGATTTGTCAGAATGGGAAGCAGAAAAGGCGTACCCCTCCAATATGATAGAGGCATTCTCAAAGTTAGAGGAGTTACATGGCCTCATAATTCGGAAAGGCAAGGTTGGAGAAGGGAGAAGCAGTGGCAGCAGCTCTTTTGAGTGGAAGTTACCATCCAACTTGGTTGCATTATCCGTTAGAATTGAGGATGCCACTTGTGTTCCTATGGGCTTTTGTTTCCCGAATCTAGCTACCTATTTCATACGTGTAGGTACACTGGATCCCAATTTAATACGGTCTGAAGCAAGCATAATGAGATGTTTGGAACTGAGAGGCATTGAAGATGAGTCAGCAATGATAAACATATGTAAGGAATTGTTACTCACTGTAGTCGACTTACGCTTGGAAGGATGGAAAAACTTGTGCTCTCTGACTGTTTTCACCTCTCATGCCAAGGGTTTGTTCCAAAGAATGGAAAGCTTGAAAATACAGTTCTTAGACAAAATGGAAAGGGTGTTTGAGTTTGAAGAGGACGAAAGTGTGAGTAACAATATCAATGGTATTCTACACCTACAGTTCTTAAAGATACTGAGGCTGCAATATTTATACGAGCTGAAGCACATATGGAAGGGGCCTACAAGATCTGTAAGTCTACGCAGCCTTATTGAAATAAATATTTCGTGGTGCTCGAAACTGACATGTGTCTTCCCATCACTGTTGCTTGCTACCAGTCTCCAACAATTGGAAATCCTCCGTATTTCATTTTGTCATGATTTGGAGGAAATTATTTTGAGAGGAGATAGTCATGGTTTGCCACAAAATACAGTTAAATGCTTCTCCTCTCTTAAACACGTAGAGGTGATGCACTGTAAAAAATTGAAACAAGTTTTTTCCTCATCACTTGTTACTAGTTTACATCAATTGGAGAAGCTCATTGTACGACAATGCGATGAATTAGAACACATCTTCGGCAAGGCTGAAGAGGGGAAAATAGAGCCTATCATCGGAGTTTACTCTGAAAATTTGAAGACTTTAGAGGTATGTAATTGTGGAAAATTGTTTTCAGTTTTCCCAATCTCTATAGCTTTTCCAAAGCTAGAAAGGCTTCAACTCGAACACAATACACAATTGGAGCGTGTATTTGGGCAATTAGATTGGGACTGCACTCAATATCCATTTTTGGAAGACCTCAGTCTTGTGGGCTGCCCAAAATTGTGCACACAATTTGTTGCTGCTTGCATAAACAATCTGTCAAAAACCAAGGTAATTATGTTCTTGAATGGCAATCACCCTTTTAATTTATTATTATAGGAGAAATGTATGCGCAATTTGAGTTTGTGTGTATATATTGACTGCTTTACAGGCAAAGAATATTACACTTGGCGACATCGAAGGAGTGGAAGATGTAATGCAGATTGAAAGATCACATTTGGAGAAATGGTCCTTGCAAAATTTACAGCATCTCAAGTGCATGTGGCGTGGTCCCACACAAAATATTTGCTTTCTCAATCTTTATCGACTAGAAGTGATTGGCTGCAACAGATTGAAACATCTTTCTGATACTACAATTGCTACAACTTTATCCAGATTGACAGAGCTTATCGTCGGGAGATGCGATGAACTAGAGCAAGTGTTCGTCATGGCTGAGAATGGAAAAGAACTTACTGCCGGAGTTGTCTTTGAAAACTTGAGGATTTTAGATGTGAGTGAATGTGGGAAATTGAAAACACTGTTCCCAATCTCTACAGGTCTTCCGAAACTAGAAAGACTTCGAATAGAAAGAAATGCAGAATTGGAGCATGCATTTGGACAATTAGATAAGGATTGCACTTGGAAATATCCATTTCTGGAAGACCTTTGTCTTGTGGGCTGTCCAAAAATATGTGCACAATTTGCTGTTGTCTGTATACAAAATCTGTCAACAACCAAGGTAACGACACTACTATTCACTATTTATTTATTTTGTTTGTTTGTTTATATACAAGAAATGTGTATATGCCGTGTTACTTGATGTTGGGGAGTAGTTAATCATTTGGTGAGATATTCAGTCCTATGTTAGTTATCATAGTTATCAAAATTAATTAGTTGCCAACTTGTTAATGACGTGCACACCCTCTTGCTTAAGTTACTACTCCATGAAAGAATGACTGCAATTCCCCTTCAATGATTCGGTCGTTGTGTTGATGATGTCTGATAGAAATACCAATACAATCTGTAGAGTTAGCCATACACTACAATACCTATACATATGAGATACTGGGAAGTCTAACATAACCAAAATACACTGATGCCTATCAGAACAACTAAGGATGGCTATGTCAGTGGACAATGTATAAATGTAATCTAACACGTCCTCGCAGTCGAAGCTCGATGTGGACAGTGTATAAATACAATCTAAAACAAAGTTTTCCATATCTACTTACAACATTCAAAGTACAGCTCTTGTTTATGAAATTAGTGACTTGTACACCGTATTTGTGTGAAACTTCCCCAACATTAAATGGAGTAAAGTAAAACAGAAAATTAGTTAAGGGTATTGTATTGTCATATATTTATGAAACTCAAGCATAATTAAGTGAAAATAGTGTTAGTAAAATAGAATTGTCCCTAAATGATTATGATTTTAATTGGGACCGATAAATATGTCTTTATATTTGGTTATATATGTCTCAATAATTGATTGATTTTCAGCATATAAGGAAGATTGAACTTGGGCACATCCAAGGAGAAGAAGAATTAATCCAACTTCAAAGTCAACATGTCAATCGGGATGACGATGATAATAAGTTTGATGACAGTGAGGATGCTGACAGTGACTTGCTGTTTTCTTGTTTGGAAACTCTGTCTTTAAGGAATATAGTAGAGCTAAGGTGTATATGGCATGGACCCCCACAAAGTATATGCTTTGCAAATCTTGGTGAAATTAAAGTAATAGGTTGCAACAGATTGAAACATATCTTCACAATCGCCATTGCTAGAAAATTACCCAATTTAAAGAAGCTTACTGTACGGAGATGCATTGAATTAGAACAAGTGATCACGGTCGATGATGATGGAAAAACAGAAGGGGAGAACGATGAAAAAAATGGTTTGAAGAGTTTGGAAGTCTTATTTGTTAGTAACTGTGAGAAACTAAAAACAATATTCTCAATCTTCATACCTCTTCCCAAGCTTGGTTGTCTTCGACTGGAAAGAAACGCACAGTTAGAGAGCTTATTTGAACAATCAGATTGTGTTTACACTTCAAACTCGGCATATTTGAAGACACTATCGGTTACAAGCTGCCCAAAATTGTGCAAACAGTTTGTTGCTATGATAAAGAGTCAACTACAACCTCGATCAACATCAAAGGTAACAAATGTTTGTTTCTTTATGACAAATAGCTTTACTGTTTATTCTCTTCAATGAGGTATAATTGTTGGCTTTCTCTAGATATATTTGTTGCTTAATTGACTGTTTCCGTTGAAATATTGGTCATTATAGTTAATTAATCAATATCTTGTGCATCAATAATATATATTCCTTACCTCCCTATAATATTTTATTTTGTCCCAAAACAAGTGTCGCATTGTGTTAGTAGCTAGTGAAGTGACATATCTTATATTTAGTCATAACAACCAGACTAGTGAGGACATATGAGCTACAACATATATGAGGGTAAATATCAAAAAGTCAAAATACTCTATGCCAGCTTAGTTATCATTATATACCGAATAGTTGTTGTGTAACAGAAAACTATTGAGATTGTTTGATTAATTAGACTGTTGATATAATTAAATGTATCTTAACTTTTTCCATCAGCATTATATATATGTATCATAATTAATTTACAGCGACGGAGGATTATCAACTTGTCGAGCATTCACGGAGTAGAAGAGTTGGTTCCGTTTCATAGTGTTGACACGACGATTCAGCTTCAAAGGCAATGTCTGAAATTAGCGGAACTAGGAGCCCTGAAGAGGATATGGAGTGCGCCCACACAAAATACAAGTTTCTCCTTTCTCGGTGATCTAAGGGTGATAGGCTGCAGCAGATTGAAACAAATTTTCACTACCTCCATGGCTACATCTCTACATAATATGTTTCTGCTTTCAGTGGAGAGATGTCATGATCTACAGCAAATAATTGAAGAAGGGGACGAGGAGAATAATACACAATCACTTCAACAACTTGAGTTCTCTAGACTTCATATATTAAGACTGATAGATTTGCCAGGGCTCATCAGTTTTTGCCCAATCTCATGCAACTTGTTATTGCCACTTCTGGCAGAGAAGAACTTAAAAGTGGAAGGATGTCCTAAATCTATTATTGAGTTTTTTAGCCACCAAAGTTACAAACAGGAAAATGAGATGAAGTACTTGTACGAGTTTGATGGTGGCAATGATGATGATGACGACTCAGACAACTATGATTATTCCTCCGGAAAATCTTTGAGAGTAAGTACAGTCCCTTCTTTATTAATACAATTGACTTCACAACTAGGATACAAAGTTAAACCGTTAGGTCATTTCCGTCCATAATTATATGTTGAATTGTATGGAAAATATTCTGTTTTATCTTATTCTTAATTGTGTTTTCCTGTAGAAACTTTTGGGATACCGGATTGTGGAAGAAGTTTGATTAGCAGCAGCCGGAAAATGTATCATAATCTGCCTTGGCCAAGAATAAGAAACACTTGTTATCTACTATCTTGTATTGGTTTTATTTTTCTCTCTTTCAAACCTTTTCCGGTTTAATTGTTGTTATTGTGATAAAATAAATAAGTCTCCAAGACAGACAGTATGGCTTCTCTGTTTCTTCTTCTTCTGGATTTCAATTTCTAAGCTACATGTTGCATTGCATATGGTACACTTACAAGTTTTTCTTTTACCAGTACTATACACTTATACTGCAGGGTTAAACAGTCGTGCAAATGGGATATTGTGATACAGTTTCCCGTTAATTGACATTAAACAGAGACATCCTGTGACTGAGTGTTTTGATGGGCAGCATAAAGTTCACATAGAAATCGGACCTATGGTGTCAAGTACATGTATGATCAAATGATGCGAGTTTGAATTTTCTCGGTGTATTGTGTTCGGTTTTGTGAACATAACAAGAACCTTTTTGGTTTTTGTTAGGAAGAACAAATATGATGTTTAAAAATTTCATGTGTTAGATGAATGTCTAATAGAACTTTTTCATGTGTTAGATGAATTTCAAAAGTTTTTGTCAGGTTCTTAATTATAGAAAACTTAAGAATCAAAACTTAAGTACGTAAATTTTAGAGGTCATGTATGTAAAAAAAAATTGAAATAAAAGCAATAATCATAATTTTTGAGATAAAATTATATTAATCATAAGTTTTGAAATAAAGGTTCAGTAATCATAATTTTTAAAAATAAAAATTGCACTAATCATATGTTTTGAAAAAAAAAATAAATAATCATAATTTTCGAAATAAAAATTGAACTAATCATAAGTTTTGGAATGAAGTACACACATATTTCAGTTGCTTTTCACTCTTGCCAACAATCTAGTTCATGATTAAAAATGCTTATGCACTCATTTTCGATTTCAACTTTGCATCCAGACTCATCTAGTTGACTGAGACTTATTATGTTGCTCTTTAGTTTTGGAATGAAGTACACACATTAGAGCATTTTGTGTTCATCGTCCCTTCCTTCCATTAGCACCGTACCTCTTCCTTTGATCTCTACAAATGACTCATCACCAAATTTGACCGAACCCTGCGCGGATTTCTTAAGGTTAAAGAATACCTCTTTGTTGCCTGTTATATGGTTGCTAGCTTCGCATTCCAAGTATCATAGCATGCGATCCATCTCTGTACCCTTTTCAAGATTGGGCTTTACACTGTCTTTCATTCAACATCATTTTTTCCATTCTTGCAATTATATTTTTGCAAATCTCAGTCATGATTAGAACAGGTGCCTCATCGTCTTCATGTGCAACTAGATTGCCTTCTTGACTCTGTTTGTTGCATTCGTATGCAAAGTGCCTCAATTCATTACAATTGTAACACCACAATCTGACTCGATTGAATCTACGAGAGGACTTTGGGCTGCTATCTCGACCCCATCCTCGAGCTCTTCCTCGCCCAGAGCCTTATCCATAATTTGAGCTCTCACCCTGCTTCTTTGTACTCATCATTTCCCGTTGAACTTTGGTGAGCAACAATTGGTTTCCATCTCGATCTTTTTTTTTCCCACTTAACGTTGCTTCATACGCTTTTTGTCTTCCCACTACCTCTGCAACTATCATCATCGTGAGGTCTCCCCACTGTTGGATGGTACCAACGATTGGAAGGAATTTATCTTGCACGGATCTTAACAGCTTTTCAACTACAAGACTTTCTTGCATTTCACTTCTCATAGCTGGGATTTCACTCACGATATTAGTGAGTTGAGAACATACACACCTATGCTCTCCGTGTCTTCCATCATCAACTTGTCGAATTCTCGTTCGAGAGTTAGCACATTCGAGGCTCTCATTCGAGCCTGCCCAATGTGCATGTCCTTCAAAGCATCCCACTTTTCTTTTGTTGTGTCCTTCTCACCAACTGACATCAACACTGCTTCAGGGATAACTTGCGAGATTGTTGCCAGGGCTGCTTGATCTCTCTCCTCGCTCACGTCTGAGTTACCTTCTATTTCAACCCGAACTCCCATAACTTGCATGAGAATCTTTATCTTTAGTGCTCATACCCATACAGTGCGATT
>JAYMSV010002030.1:0-11696 GCA_036897745.1 Erodium moschatum
TGGGGGGTCCGGTTGGTTGTGGTCGGTTTTACCGGTTTCGGTTTTTTTGCCCACCCCTAGTTCTATGTACTCTACAATCCGATTAATAAACCTTTGGAGCCTTTATCCTCAGAGAAAACTAGAGCAAAATGAGATGATGTAATCAAGACAAAATAATATAAGAAGTAATTCTCCTTGTAATTGCAAGTCATTACAAGGATGAAAAGTTAAATAATTTCAACCATCTCCGAAAAGCACACATAAATGGCCTTTTAGGTCCAATTAAATTTTGAAGAAAATGGAAAAGAATATTTTGGAAGTCTGTAGAAGAGGACAATATAAGAAGGAACAAGGTGCGGAGTAGCCGTTATCCAGAAGAGAAGGTGGCCTCTCGAACTCGAAGCCACTCGTTATTGTTGAGAGTAGCTATAGCTCTTTCTGAATTCGTTGAAGCTCAGCAATGCCCACCTTGAACCTCTTCACCAATTTGCCCGTGGATTCGGTCCTGGCCTCCGACATTCTCAAGGATGCCACCCACGCTGTTGCTAAGATCATTGGCAAACCTGAATCTGTGACCACCCTCCTCACTTTTATTCATCTTTTTAGATTCAAAGTTGCAACTTTATTTGTTTTGCGTGTATGTGTTCTCTGAAAATTGGAATGCCCACCAAGTGTTCGATAAAATTACTCTGTTGCAATTACAACTCTTAGTACACGACAGTTTAATAATTTTGGCATTAATTTGGGTTCCCATAGAGCTATTCATGGAAATGTTGGAACCATGTAGAATTGTAGGTAGAAATTGACCTTTTGAATAATGTTCAATACTTCAGTTAAAACTTATCATTTTTACCATGTAATGGATTTTCTTGACCTCCACCTATCAGCCTGAGCTTGTAGGTGGGTTGGGTTTCAATAGGTTTATAAGATATTTGTTCAACATGACCCATATATGTTTGTCGAACTTGAAGTTGAATTCTGTAGAGGGCTCATGCTTGTTGGAGTGTCTAAAGAGTCTGCATTGCATGCATCTAAACTTTTCTTTCCTTATATGCCAGCTAATTAAGCGTGTTTGCTTTGTGTGGAACATCCTTTTATGGAAACTTATAATATCTCATTGTCTTGTTCAGTACGTGATGATTCTGCTGAACGGGGGAGTGCCTATAGCGTTTGCTGGCACCGAAGAGCCAGCTGCATATGGAGAGTTGATCTCTATTGGGGGTCTTGGACCAAGTGTCAATGGGAAATTGAGTTCAACAATTGCAGATATTCTTCAAACTAAGCTTTCTATTGACAGCTCGCGATTCTACATCAAATTCTATGATGCTCAGGTTAGTCAATTGACCTATTATGTATAAAAAAAATTGAGGTTTCATCTGCTTCGGATTCTTACATGAAATTTATGACACAAAAGTTGATAATATGCAGAAACTTTAGGAAGAAGCATTCATGTCCAAAAGCATATATCTATTGATAGTGAACCCTAGGCAGTAATAACTCCATCTCAATCTTTCCAATTTAGGTTTCTGCTTGATCTAGAAAGAGACCATATGCACAAAGTTTGACCTGTCAACTTTTTCTCGACTGAGATAATAGTGCTTTACTAAGCTGGCACTGGAATACTTAAGAAAGATAGCTTCTCTGGGTGGGGCCAACCCTCATAGTCTTCGATAGTTGTCAAAATGGTTAGGCATGAATTCACAGTGCACATTATTCCTTCAACCTGGTAAGTGAACTGTATATCATCTGTTGGTTAGTCTATTATGTTTAACTCTTTAAGACCTGGCCAAAGCAAGACTCTGTCCTCCTTCTATACATTTTTACCAATCTAGATGCCCCTAGATTTAAACTAGGGGTATTTCCATCTACTACCCTAATAGTTTTGGATTCCATTTCCACTATCCTAAACTTTTTTTTGTGTCGTCTCGGTATCCTGGAGTTTCGTTTGTCTCAATTTAGCACATTCCATCAATTTATTACCTCACAAAATCCCTCTTCTTCCATCCATTACCCACTTCAAATTTATCATCTTCTTCCTCTCAACATCGGCAACACACTCATCTTTCAAAACCTCAAAAAAATTTAGAAAAAAAAACATAAAAAATTAGACGGAAGGTACTAAATTGAGACAAACGAAACTCCAGGGTAGCGAGACGACACAAAAAAAGTTTAGGGTAGTTTAAATGGAATATAAAACTTTTTTTGGTAGTGAGGTGGAATTAACCCTAAAAAAATCCAGAATTTCCACTTCTTAAGTTTCTCTCTTTGGACATACACAGGAAGAAAATTAAGAGTAATGAAAAGTATGGATTTTTTTGTTTTTTACTTATTAATTTTTAAAGGGTGAAATTGACATTTTGAAAAAAATTTACACAAAGGGCATCAAAAAGGTAAGTTCAGGACATTTTCTTGCAATTATCTAAAAGGAGGGCTACAACTTGCAAAAAGTAAATTCCTTGGGGTACTTGCAATTATCCCTACATTCTGTATGACCATTTGCTCGATTACAGTAATACAATTCTTATTTTAGGAAGTAATGCATGTAGATTGACCACTTGACATCTCAAATTTAGCTTTATGATATTCTAACTTGTTACCTTGTTGTTGCAGTTCAACAGTTTCATTCTAAATAGCATCCCAGTTATTGTGACAGTTGTCTCATTTGGGATGTTCACTTTGCTTGGTGGTGATTTGACACCTGCAAGGGCATTTACATCACTCTCCCTGTTTGCAGTGCTTCGGTTTCCTTTGAATATGCTTCCTAATTTGATGTCTCAGGTTCCCTTTTCTCCTCTATACCAATTCTATTCTATTCTGCAGAATCTGACTTATATTTTTCCATGGGAGAATACTGTGAGGAGCAATCTGATGCTAGGAGTGACATGTGCTCTTTCAGGACTATGGTGTCCAAAAATCTCAATCTGTTGTTCAAATTCTTACAATGATACTCAAGATGGTTGAATTGATTTTCGATATACAATTGTACTTTTGTTTGACAGGTTGTAACTGCAAATGTATCATTACAACGGTTGGAGGAATTATTCTTAGCTGATGAGAAATTCCTTGTGCCAAATCCACCTCTTGAATCAGAGCTTCCAGCCATTTCAATCAAGGATGGGCACTTTTCTTGGGATTCAAAGGTAAGCTTGCTGAAAAAAGCTATGTATTTTATTCATTCTAATGTGGAATCACATGAGAGAAAATAGGGTGAGGTTTTGAGTTAGGGGGGTGCCTAGTAAAGCAAACTCTCACTTGCAATTATTCAGACTTATGCGCACTTTAAGCATGCTTGTTCAAACACTACAAGAAGGCACGGATACAAAAACTTTGCTCTTGTAATTGATGATGCTAGTAACCTTGTAGAGTTCAAATCTGCTACTTTGCTATATGAAGCAGCAATATCATATATCCTGCATTTTTTCCAGGCAAAGGAGCCAACATTATCAAATATCAATTTAGACATACCAGTTGGTAGCTTAGTTGCAATAGTTGGTGGTACGGGAGAAGGAAAGACATCACTGATCTCAGCAATGCTTGGGGAGCTGCCTCCTGTAGCAGATGCAGGTGTTGTCATAAGAGGCACTGTTGCCTATGTTCCTCAAGTTTCTTGGATCTTCAATGCTACAGTAAGTTGCAGGCTATATATGCTATCAACTTAGTTCTCTTTGTTAAATATCACCACTTCTGAACACATTTCATGTTTAGCTTTCAAGTGAATTTTATGGTTGTTTACAATTGAATCCATTTTTATAGGTACGCGATAATATTCTATTTGGGTCTGAATTTGAGTCGGGACAGTATTGGAAGGCTATTGATGTAACTGCACTACGGCATGACCTCGAATTACTTCCAGTTAAGTCTATTCATCAAGTTATGACATTTCAGTTAATTTCCATCAAAATGACATTTCAGTTACTTAATATGTGTCTCTCAATTTTCTCTCAGGGCCACGATCTGACAGAGATTGGTGAACGAGGGGTGAATATAAGTGGTGGACAAAAGCAAAGGGTGTCCATGGCTAGAGCTGTATATTCAAATTCAGATGTGTACATATTTGATGACCCTTTAAGTGCTCTAGACGCTCATGTCGCCAGACAGGTATTATTCGATTTATTTCAGCCTTAGCTGTAAGGTTTATCAAATTCATACTATCGTTATAATTTCTTCTTTTTTAGCATACTTCCTGAGCATGACTTTCACTCTTCATATTGTTGATTTCTAGTCCATGTTGCGTAACAGGTCTTTACCAATTGTATCAAGGGAGAGCTGCAGGGAAAAACTAGGGTTCTTGTCACGAACCAGCTACATTTTCTGCCCCATGTGGACAGGATTATCCTGGTCTCTGAGGGTATAATTAAAGAGGAGGGAACCTTTGAGGAGCTTTCGAAAAATGGCAAGCTGTTCCAGAAACTGATGGAAAATGCTGGGAAAATGGAAGAACAAGTACAAGAAGAAGAGCAAGATAATAACAATATTGACCAGAAAAACTCAAAATCAGGTGTGAATGAGGAGATAAATGAGATGGCTAAACATGAAAACTATGCGAAGAAAGGGAAACGGAGTAAATCGGTACTTATTAAGCAAGAAGAGCGGGAGACAGGTGTTGTGAGTTGGAGAGTTTTAATGAGGTAATATAGTGTATTATCTAAAAGTTAATGATTCAAAGTTTGTGTATGTGAAGTATTTTGGAGAACTCAATCTGTTATACCACATGTGTCTTGCAGATACAAGAATGCGTTAGGAGGTCTATGGGTGGTGATGATACTCTTCGCTTGTTATGTGTTAACTGAAGTTCTTCGAGTTTCAAGTAGTACATGGTTAAGTGTTTGGACAGATCAAAGCACTTCAAAAAGTTACAGACCTGGATTTTACATTCTCGTTTATGCACTGCTTTCATTTGGTCAGGTGTGTATATTTCATGCATTTTAAGTTTTGTTCTTTAACCATTGCAATATAAGTTTTGCAATCATCTAGATTATGTAAGATAATGCTTATTGTTGAAGTGTCACATTACCTTTTATTTGCTGGATTCAGGTAACGGTGACTCTGTCAAACTCGTTTTGGCTTATCACATCAAGTCTACGTGCTGCCAAAATGTTGCACGATACCATGCTAGGTTCTATACTAAGAGCTCCCATGGTATTTTTCCACACCAACCCAACTGGGCGGTTAATCAATAGGTTCGCGAAGGATCTTGGTGATATTGATCGCAATGTTGCCAATTTTATGAACATGTTCCTCGGTCAGGTGTGGCAGCTGCTTTCAACCTTTGCGCTGATTGGCATTGTGAGCCCAATATCCCTGTGGGCAATAATGCCACTTATGATATTATTTTATGCAGCCTATCTGTATTATCAGGTATGATATGACCGTTCTACATTTCTTGTTTCCCCATCAGGCATCAACCATATTTTTCTTGTTGTTGTTGTTGTAATTATCATCCTACATGTTTTACAGAGCACTGCACGTGAAGTAAAACGCATGGATTCCATCACTAGATCTCCTGTGTATGCACAGTTTGGAGAAGCATTGAATGGTTTGTCGAGCATCCGTGCATACAAAGCATATGATCGGATGGCCAACATAAATGGGAAGTCCATGGATAATAATATCAGATTTACCCTTGCAAACATTAGCTCAAACAGGTGGCTCGTTATAAGGTTGGAAACATTAGGAGGTGTAATGATTTGGTTGACGGCAACATTTGCTGTCATGCAGAACGGAAGGTCGGATAACCCGGCAGCATTTGCCTCCACAATGGGTTTACTTCTGAGTTACACTTTGAATATCACAAACTTGTTAAGCGGTGTTCTTAGGCAAGCAAGTAGGGCCGAGAACAGTTTAAATTCTGTGGAGCGTGTTGGCACGTATATAGATTTGCCTTGTGAGGCTCCAGCAGTGATTGAGAACAACCGGCCCCCACCTGGTTGGCCTTCGTCGGGGTCCATCAAATTTGAGAATGTTGTTCTACGTTACAGGCCTGAACTTCCTCCCGTGTTGCATGGTTTGTCCTTCGCAATCTCTCCAAGTGAGAAGCTGGGAATAGTTGGAAGAACTGGTGCTGGAAAATCTAGCATGCTTAATGCATTGTTCCGAATTGTGGAGGTGGAAAGCGGAAACATAGTCATTGATGGTTGTGATATCACCAAAATTGGACTCATGGATCTACGCAGAGTTCTTAGTATAATACCACAATCACCAGTTCTTTTCTCAGGTAGACACACACCTTAAATAATTGGACTTGAATCGACTTTTGAGCTTGACTTAAGATGATTTATGTCCTTTCTCCTCCATGATGATGATATGTTTCTGATGTATGTTTTGTATTTGCATAATGATTAATGCATCTATAATACTGTAATAAAGACTGCAAATCTAATGCTCACTTTTATCTGTCTAGGTACTGTGAGATTCAATCTTGATCCTTTTAGTGAACATAGTGATGCTGACCTCTGGGAAGCTTTGGAGAGAGCTCATCTGAAAGATGTCATCAGGAAGAACTCTTTTGGTCTGGATGCTCAGGTATAAACTCATTTCATTTAATCCTAATGTTTATTTTCATAAATTTCATTGTCATTCTCTTTTGGTGAATAATGATGGTAAAACAGTTAAAATGAATCACATTGAAATGCTTTTGCAGTTGATGAAAGTATCACTAATCCGTCCTGAGTTGAGATTAAGGACATTAGTATCAAGTTAACCATTAAATTGATCATGATCAGGAAAGTTCTGCCTTATGCAACTAAAATAATATAGTAGAATCTAGGAACTTCTGCTATCAAGTTCATGCCCTTCAAGGTTGCAAAACTATTTCTATATCAGTGAAAAGACATAAAATAAAAGAGAGACCTGAAATGGGATCAACACACTCTTGGCCATTGAATGACAGTACAAAGTGATACATGATTGAGAAAAGAAAGTCGTTTATACAGATGAGCATAGACAAGTAGGGAATTCAGTAAGGAATATATTGACTAGTGTGGTGCTGACAAGAAAGTAATTATCCTTGTCAAGGTCTCTGAAGGAGGGGAGAATTTTAGTGTTGGACAGAGGCAACTATTAAGTCTTGCTCGAGCATTGCTACGTAGGTCGAAGATTCTTGTTCTTGATGAAGCAACTGCAGCTGTGGATGTGAGAACCGATGCTCTTATCCAGAAAACCATTCGTGAAGAATTCAAATCATGCACAATGCTTGTAATTGCTCACAGGCTAAATACCATCATTGACTGTGATCGAATTCTTGTGCTTGATGCTGGCAAGGTATAGCTTTTTCGGAATTTTCCTACGTTTTAGGGGTAAATCTGGCCTAGTAAACTTAGTTACTTTGATCTGTCTTTTGCAGGTTCTAGAGCATGCTAGCCCCGAGAAATTGCTGTCAAATGAAGAGAGTGCATTCTCTAGGATGGTGCAGAGTACTGGACCTGCAAATGCTGAGTATCTGCGCGGTTTGGTACTTGGAAGTAAAGACAAGGATGATGAGAAAGAAAGCAGCAGGCGGCATAGGATTGGGATTTCTTCACGGTGGGCTGCTGCAGCTCAGTTTGCTTTAGCAGTTAGCCTCACTTCTTCACATAATGACCTTCAAATGTTGAATATTCAAGACGATGACAACATCCTCAAGAAAACAAAGGATGCAGTCGTAACCCTGCAGGGAATTTTGGAGGGCAAGCATGATGAAGCTATAGATGAATGTCTACAAGAGTACCAGGTTCCTCGTGAGGGCTGGTGGTCCGCTCTCTACAGAATTGTCCAAGGTAAATACATATTTAATATTCATCCTACATCAGAGCTATATGCATCTCCCATGCTATTCAATACAACAGTTACAGCTGCAATTCATCAAATATAATGAACATTTTTGCTGTTGTTCTTGACTTTTTCAGGTCTAGCTGTTTTGAGCCATTTGTCTCAGGAAAGGCTTCAACGCTTCGAATATGATTTTGATGACAGATCCCCAGATTGGGGCAATGCCTAAATGTACTGCCAAGGAAATATAGTTTAGAAACTGTCAATACCTCTCCTAACTATGTTCAAGTAATATTAACTCACAAGTTACGCATTTGGGAGAAAGAGTTTTGACTTCACCAGTTTTTGAGGTTGTCCCCAAATGGGTACATTACCAGGACAATTGTAAAAAAAAATGGCCTGACGGTAGTAGTTAGTTGTTGTGCTCAAATTTTGATCATTAGTTAGGTGATTCATCTGCTGTGAAATATGATTCTGAACTTGATGACACTTGTACACCCTTCTCAATATATGCATCAACCTATAGAAAAATTCAAGACAGATGGATAGATGTGAGAACAGAGCTAGGATATCAACTATGTACACTTTTTGATTCCAAGGGATTGAGCCAAATGCCAGCGAGAGAAATCAAAGGTACACCACGACACGAGGCCCATTCCACTTCCGCTGGAAATTTGATCAATGAAAGTTTTCAAATAAACCAAATTTCTTGTTCATTGATCAATCTCCTGTGTTTACACCATAATCAGAAAACCTGGGTTCTTCAACCCAGTGACCCACATGCTATATTCTCCTAACTATACATTGGTTTATCAGAAGGAAAATGAAATTCAGGAAAACTAATATGACATTAGAGCTTAGTAATGGCTTGTCATACCAACAAGAGCTAATGATATACACTTGTAACGTTCATGACTCATACCCGGAAGTTAATGCGATCGGCTGAGGATGCAGCTCCTCATCTGTGAGCTGCATTACATGTGGGTCAAAAAAAAACAAGCATCTAGCCACTTGACCTATAGGTATTGGTAGCTGGTTGTTTAACTTGGCCCAAGGGTTCTAGGTTACAGTCATGGGATGGAGAGTATGAGTGACTGAACTTTGTCATCTTCACCAAGTAGCATGATACATAATAGTAGACTGATAATCATAATTATTATCAACCATACTAATTGTAGATTACTTGTATAAATTTCATACTTTGTTGCTAATCTTGTCAACAAGAACCATGGGATGAAGAGCATGTGTGATGAAAAAACTGTATTCTTATCCAGGTAGCACAACACAATATTAAAGCTATACAGTCATATCTACAATCCTTTTCTATATAAGACAACTATCTTCCATAAAAATTGAGAGCTATGCATCACATTATGCAAGAAATGAAGAGAAACAATAAGACCATATTCAACAAGGCTCATCACTCCAAACCAACATTATGCCATAACTTTTCGTGCAAAACTTTGCTAGATAGATAACTCAATTCAAATACCATATTTACCTTCACTTCCTTCTAGAGCCTTTTCTCCTCTGCATATAACTTTTCTAGTGTGATACGATGAGCTCCTGGCCCGGAAGGGTAAAAAGACCTTGGAGAGTATAGTTAATAAGTGATAAACTCTGTTTCTTTTTATCAGCAAAGCAAATTTAAATTACCGGCTCTTTGAAGTGAAGAGCTCGGGGAGGAACAAAAGCCAACAACCTAGGAGCATTACAAAAGGAACCTCCAACACCAACTTCCCACAGGCGGGGATGAAACCTGAGAACAAACAACCACCCAAACACCAACCCAATCAGGGGCAAACAACACAAAGAAAATGCAGAGACCTATCTAAGAAAAAACAACGAACTTTGGCCTATAAATCATATTTAACCACCATGAAGAACAAATTTTAAAAACAGGTCTAAAACCAGATTTACCTAACATTAAGCACAACCTAAGGTCTCCAAACCAACCCAAAACAGACAAAAAACAATAAATCAAAGGACTTAATCCTGGAAAAAACCTTGAAGCCCAGAAGAGGATGTCTTTTTCACTGCCAATCACCACAACACCTAGTCATCGCTCCGCATACCTGGAGTCGAACAGCCAAAGGACCCAAACACACATCTCTTGAACACCGGGGCCAACACCACCGGACGAGACTGGAAGGTGAGCCTGATCGGAAAAACCAACCGTACGAGAGAGCCCTCATGCCAGAGCCGCCGCACCGGAATAGGACGACTCAGGTCCAAAAATGGACCAAGAGAGGCCGGGGCCAACACCCACGAAACAGCCAACTCCCGACCTCAAGTAGATAGAGGTGTAGGAGTGAGTCAAACTAAACCAAACCCCTCAAAACCACCTAACCCACTAGAAATCTAGTCGGAAAAACACTCACGTCGCAGCCTTACCCAAACCAACACAAACAAGGGTACAGACCTGATGAAAACGACGCGTCGGCACATCAAAGCGAGGAGGTGGCACGGGAGAGAAGAGCGGCGGGGAAACACAGAGAGAGAGACGATGGGGCCACATCCGCGCCGATCCACACCGTTGAGGGTAGACGAAGGCGTCCCACACCAGATCCGGACCCACTATCGAGCGTCAACCGGAGAATCATGAGGAGAAAGAGTTGTGCGCGGCGAAAAGCTCAAGAGCGGCGCCGTGCGCGGAAGAGCACCACACGAACAACGAAGGGAACCCGAACCGCAACAATCCATCGGTAGTGCAAAGCGTCACACGGCCGGAACAGGAGCCACCGCCGGAGTCGAAGGCACCACCGAGTAGGCGAAGCCTAAACTCAACCTTGAAGCCTACAAACACACCTATAAACCCAGATCTGCACCGATCCTTGCCAGGAGATGCGGGGAAGGGAGTCCCACGGCCAGATCTAGCTTAGACGGCGCGGAGGAGGTAACATCGGGGCCGGAGAAGAACAGGGGAGAGGGAAAAGGAAGGAAGGGAGGAGAAGAGGAGAAGGGGAAAAGCGGGGAGGCGGAGGTAGATCTAAGAGAAGAGGAGGAGTCCTACGCCGGCAACGACCACAGCCATGGCCATGGCCGCCACCGACGAGGATGGGGAAAGGGTGACGGCGAAAGAGGTCGGTTAGGGTTAGTGAACAGGAAGAGCGTTTTAAATAGAAAAGGAACAACAAGTGATAAACTCTTGTCGTTCTTTGTTCTTCATCTCATTGATTCAAGGAATATAGTAAATAAGTTTATGTCACAATTGGTATAAAACACTTGACTAATAACACATCATTATCTTAGTGATCTCGATCTGGCAAATGCGTAAAAAAAGTTGTAGCATTGAGGTTGCAGCTAGAAGTATAATAACGTCTAAACGAACAACTCGAGGTTCAAATATCTTTGTACATAATTATATGAGTCGAGGACATCAACTCTATTGCTGCATGTGTGATCATATTTCTTGTTTTGCAGTAGGTACAAAGAAATTTCCCCTTCTCGAAGGAGAAGCTAAGGTGCATATCTGCACAGCTTCTGTGGACCCCCTGACGTACGGTTCCGGGATAGGAGAAATTGGACTGATCTGCAATGCAGCCACAGAGGACGATCATCACTCCTCGGCGTGAGCCTCGCCTAAGCAACGAGGTCGACACGAAGAGTCAATGACCGGTCCTCCTAGAGGAACCCACCTCCAACGTACGCCCCGGCCCCGACCACACGCAAGTGTGCGTGCACGTGGAGAGAGGTGGTGTTCTTCGCCGGCTGGGAAAAGGGTGGAAGCTGAAGGGTGCTGATGAGGAAGCCACCGCCGTCACGAAACAAGAGCTCGAACTGTTCGTAAGTGATGGATTCGTTGGTAGGGTTTTGGAGTCGGAGGGTGAGGTCCCAAGTGGTCGTTAGCTCATCGCCGGTGGCATTGAGCGTGGAGAAGATGGTCGAGTCGACTCGGAACTCGGGGTACTCGCAGGAGCGGATCCAGTAATATAATTTAGGATATGCCAGTGAAAATTACTAATTTTAAT
>JAYMSV010002031.1:0-11695 GCA_036897745.1 Erodium moschatum
GTGTCCCGACCGGGTCGGGTATTACCCTATCCGACCAACATAAGAGTTGTAATTTTTTTCCGAGGAAACCATAATTTTATTTTACTACTCAATTTATATTGGCAAGTCATGTATATATGATGTGTAAAAGTTTCATATATTTAAATGAAACATATAACATATTCAATAACTATTCATGGCCACAAGCATAATGTAATCATTAGTTTGATCATAATTCACAATATTATTGTCTCTTAACAATGTGCGTGTTGCGTCTGCGTGAGGGTGATACTTGAGAGCCGATTTAGTTACTCGGTTACTCCTCATATAATATATATAAGTTTAGTTTTTTTTATTACTTAATAACCTATCGGGCCGGGTCCGGGGCGGGTAGTACCAATCCCAACCCCGACCCAGCCCCGGAGAAAAACCCCGGTAAACCTACCCCGCCCCCAGTTTGTTTGTGAAAATAGCCGGTCCCGACCCGATTTTTTCAGGTCGGGAAGGTCGGGTCCCCGCCGGGTCTGGGTACGGTTTCCATCCCTACTCGGAAGAATGCGTAGTCCAACTAAGTCACTTCAGTCCCTAGTTACAGGGCAGACCAGGCCTTCAGTCTCGGGCTCCAACAACTGTTTCGTGACCTCGACCACTAACCCAATATCCTCTTGGAGCATATTCAAGAGTCGTTTGACACTTTTTCTGGAATATGGGCTCGCTCTGTCCAAGCTCATCGTCGAAAGTAGATGTACAAGTTGCTTCGACAACTATCACAATATCCATCTCCCAACATCCACCCTGAAACATTTCGATCAATGAACACTTTTTTTATTTGCTTTGTTCCACGTTGTTCGGATCTTTTAGCTACATTGTTTCTATTGTAGTTGTTTTACATACTATCTATTGGATCCATTTTGGATCAGGGACTTTTTATGTTACAACTTGTTGTTTTTATTATGACATTGATTTACAATTTAAAACATAAAGATGATTCTATATAAAATAATAATTAAACTCTCGGACGGTAACAAATCGGATTTGGGAGTTGAATTTCGTAGGGTTGATCAGTTGGTTTCGTGGTGTAGTTGGTTATCACGTCAGTCTAACACACTGAAGGTCTCCGGTTCGAACCCGGGCGAAGCCACATCCCTTTTGCCATCTTTATGGGCCTTTTGGTTGAGCCCATACTCACTCACTCTCCGGAGTTGGAGAAGACACCTGGTTCACCGCCATGCACAAATCTGGCGCCGTTCCTCATAACTTAACAAGTCTCTTTTCTTTCAGTTCCCAGAAGTTTGAACTCTGACTTCAAATCCAGAAAGCTCCCAACTCTCTCCTTGATTCGTCTCTCTCTCTGTACTTGATCAGCTTCTAATGGGGAAGCGTGAGTTTCTCTTCACTTTTTCCCACTCGTATTTTCATTATGCACTGGTTTGTGGATTTCGTGTCTTGGGACTTCCTCTGATTTGAGTTTGTGCCACCAATTCCAACAACCCTAGTTTCTGGAATTCTCTTGATATGGACTTTGACATTCTGATGAAACTATTTCCGTACGACCTTCAATCGATTGTTCTGCAAAACCCAATTCAGAAATGGAGAAAAAGTTTCAATTTTTATGATCGTCTTCTGTGATTTTGGAGTGCTCGCTTCTCTGTTTATTGCTTTATTTAGACTTACTGACTATTTGATTTATTTGTGATCTGTGAATTTGTATAATGTGTTGTTTTGGAATCAATGCAATTAATGATTGCAACTTATTAAGTTACATTTGTTTTTTTTTCCTTTTATCTGCTGATGAATGGACATTGATTGAATATTCAGATGAGGGTAGTCTGAGTTGGTCCTCTATCCCCATATCAGAGCTGACCCTAAAATCAAAGATAAAAGATGCAAAGCCCAAAGATTTAAGTTCTCTAGAACTCTATCGAGATGCCTTATATGAGAAAAGGTACTAATTAGAGCATTAGTTGTGTTAGTTATTCTATATTATTGTGTTTAATTCATTCAGCTTTAAGTATCATAATAACTGACCTCCGCCAGTATTGATTGCTGATCAGATATAATTTTATTTTGTTTATTTGGATGTAGGAAGTCCACGAGGGAGAAAGCATTGGAGCTGATTGTTGAAGCTTTTCAGAACAATGTGCTTCACGAGTTCGTGGAAAAGAAGTGAGCTAAGTTTCTATTTTTTTTTGTATATATCATTTGCTATTGATGCATGCTTATGATGTCTAATAAACAAGTTATCTACCCAGTTTAGATAGAGTAGGAAACTAGGAGTAGTGGAAATCTTTCATAAACCCGATTCCACATTGTTATGTGTTTAATTCTGAAATTTGAGCCTCCCATCTTTTATGTCTTGGTTTGCCTTCACTTGCAGCTTTGAGACTTTGCTCAGTCTGTATATCAGTGCTATCACTCGCAGATCTGGCCTAGAAAAATCATTTGCGTCACAAGCTGTTGGTAAATGTTCAGTTTTGTAAAATAAATTTGCTTCTTCATTTTTTGATCTGTCTTAGTTTCGAAATGATTATGATTCATGTTACTGGTGGTTGTAGGATTGTTGGCTTTGACTGTTGGTTTTGGGGGTGATGCACGAAAAGTATTCGTAGAGTCCTTTGTTCCACTTTCACAAAGTCTTAGATCTGGGTCGATAGATGTTTATGACGTATGTAGTCTCTGAAACTAAATCTTCTGGTTTATGTTTACTAAAACTGAGTGTTTGTAACTTTCATATCTGAACCCTTGGTTTCTTGTGTCTACAAGGTCTTGAACAGCTTGGCTATCATTGCATTTGTTGGCGGAAATGACGCAGAAGAGACGGAAAAGACATTGCACATTATTTGGCAGTTTATTAATCCAAAACCAAGCTCTAATGTATGCATTTCAGATCTCCAATTTCTTTGAGATATGCACTCACCACCATTACTTGTTATGCCCTTGTTCTGTTCAATTGGCATTCTAACTTATGGCCACTTGAATATAATATGTAGGTAGGTGAAATAAAAATACCACCGAGCTTGAGGGCCACTGCCATCTATGCTTGGTTATTTCTGTATACAAGAATCGATAGCCGGGTTCTTGATTCCCAAAGCTGGCAAGAGTAAGGACTATCTTTAGTTGTTTCTTATTAGTTACTCCCTCCATTGCGAAATGAGTGTCCATTTGAATTTTTGAGAAAAATTAAGGATTAATAGAGTTTGACTTGACTTTCCCCACTAGTTCTAGCATCCTCTCACATGCTCACCTCTAAGTGGTGGTAATTAAGAATATGAAGGGTAGTAACCAAAGCTTGTTTGTCCAACTGGTCAAGCACTTGAACTTGGGTACGGGGTTCAAGTCCCATCTCAACTTTCGTTAGGCCTCTCTCAAGGTGGGGTTCAAGAACTTATTGTTCTTTTCTACACAAGGGTGTCCATTCTTTGCTTGATATATCAATCTTAAGTTCTTTCCGAATCAAATATTGTTTGGTGCTCTCTGACTTCTTCGTAAGCAAGATCTTGAGCCCAAAATGATTTGATACACATACACCCAATTTAGTTGATAAAAACAAAAGAATATGAAGGATAGTAGCGTTACTTCCGTACATGATAAGAGTCCCTAAAGAAGAAAGTTGACTCTCTTTTTAGGACATCCAAATCAGGAAAGTAGGACATTTATTTTTGGACAGACTATTAGATTTTAAGTGATTTTCTAATTTTATTTTATTTTTAAATACTTAGTTTCTGCCTTGAATACTGCAGGTCGGTTTCATACTTTTCGGGTCTTTTAAACAAGGAAGATCGAAAACTTCGCATGGCAGGTGGTGAAGCGTTGGTTCTGTTGCTTGAGAAAGGATGCCAAGATAGTAATGCCACAGAAGGCTTAGTCGAAAAAATCGTGAATCAAGTACAAGACCTTTCTGTGGAAGCAGGTGGCAAAGGCTTGTCAAAGATAGGTCTCATCAGTCAGCGCAAAATGTTTGGAAACTTTCTGGAATATCTCAAGGTACATGAATGATTTATGACTGAGAAAATAATGGCTTTGATTGAAACCACGAGCTCCTCTGATTTATAATTACCAGGATGGTTATTGCCCCGAAACATCAATAAAGATTGGTGATGATGTACTTAAGACATCAACATGGTCCGAGTTGATACAGTGCAACTTTTTCAAGCGTTATCTTCGAGGCGGATTTTTCAAGCATATGCAGGTTGGTTTTGTTGTCAGCCAAACTCTTGTGACTCGTGATATTTTATTGATGCACATCCTTTTGTCTTAATCAGGAAAATGAGTTGCTTCTTGATGTGTTTAAATTCACGCCAAAGGAAAAGCGTGTGTTGGGGAATCAGCAAAAGCTGTCCAATTCTGAAAAGGTTGCTCTTTTTTCGAAAAGTTCATACATAGGATATGAGCCTTGAGCTCGCTCATATTTGTTGTGTCTTTTGTTTTTTTACAGAGGATGTATAAATCCCCCAACTCTGCCTCCAATAAGGAAAGGACCAGGTTAAGGAACAAGCAGAGGGTCTTCTCCGAGGTATTTTATGATCTTGTAGCATGGCTACATGCTGAATGTCGATCCTAAGAATCGAGCATTTACATGTTGAGTTCTCTAAATTAAATCAAACTTGTCTATTTTGGCTCCTACTGGTTGAGTTACACATGATTTTGGTAATTGGTGCTGGATCAACCTTCTAACGTCTATTTTTGTACTGTGCATTGATACGATGTTCTTGTGTGCAGGTGGACAATCTCGGACAGTTTGCTGGTGCTTATGTCGAGTAGGTATAGAAGCAAATGCGGGTCTTGCATGACCATCCATAACAGCTCGTCATCAAGTCGCTATGATTTACAAGTTCCTTTGATGTATTGTTGTCAATGAACTTACTTCTTTTATAGGATGAAGGCGTCAAACCTATTTCTTTTTAGCTTTTAATCAAGGGGTGATTACCCTATATTACCTTTGATTATGTAGATTTTACAGTTGAGTTGAAATTATCCCTTTTTTTGTCAAAAATGGACTGAAAAGGGCAACTTGCAAAAAAAAGTATCGTTAACGAGCGAGAAGGAAAAGAAAAGCTGAAGTAGTGATTTGAAAATAAGAAGCATTCAGGACAACTATATGAAATTATCTCAAAATAGTATGGTGATTTCTTTATATATAGATGAGAAACAACTAGGGGCATTTCATGGTGATAACACGATTTCCTTGCATAGTTTAAGATATTACATGTCATCGTTTTCCTAAAAGACTATGTTATCACAAATTAACGTGTTTGAGTTATTGAATATTTTGAAATACAAGGCTATCGTACAAAAGAAAATTAAACCTAAACACGTTTTCCAGTTTGAGTCTATCGGTACTTCGAGATTTAGGGTTCTGCCGCCTTGTGATGGGCGGAGGAAGGCACCGACTATACGTCTGATAAGGGAAGCGAAGGCAGTAGAGAATTGGTTGGTGAGTATCGACTGGTGGAGATGGAGGAGTTACATGTCAAACTGAAGGGGTTTGTGATTAATAGGGCGACGAGGAGGAAACAACAATACCATAGGAGCTTCTGAATCAGGGAGATGATAATTACATGATAGGGTTGGCAACAAAGGTGTTAACGGAGAAGACATACAAGGAAGAAGGCTTTAGAGCAGTCATGAAACGCATGGAACGTGAAGGAACTAATGATCCAAACGCTTATGCCTGAGATTACAGGTTCCTTCTTTGCCTCAGAATCAGATCGAAGGAAGGTGGAGAGAGAGAGAGAGAGTCATTAACAATGAGTATTATGGCTGTTCCCCTCGGGCAGAGAGAGGGGATGATAGTTGGTACTGGCGGGAAAATAAAGATGGACAATACAAAGATCGTGACACCTACATGCTCATTCAAAGACAAGTTGGGCGTTGGAACCCACATGAGGGAACGGGTTTTGGAAACGACCATGAGATCTCAAGGTAAGTCCCAAGGTCAAGCATCTGGCTTGGAGACTGATCACATGAACGTTGCCCACGAACGCTAACCTTCGGGGTAGGTTCGTACCAGTGAACCAAGGGTGTGAAAGTATGGTAGGACGGAAAAGGAGGCGCACATGTTGTTTCAACGTACTGGTGTAACCCAAGTGTGGGATAGGCTACAATTGACGCCATGAGGTGGGGTTCAGCCAAGAGAGTGGCTAAAGACCTGTTGGGCGAAGGGGGTAGTCGGGTAGATGGAGAAGATAATGGTGGTTTGGTGGGAATTGTAGCGAACTCGGAGTTAGCGTGTCTGGAAGCAGCAAGAAAAAAGTCTGGAAGCCATTTGGAACGTTGTAAGTTTTTTACTTCGATATTTGAAGGAGGCTAAGAGCTCGTCTTTGGCATTTAGCTCAGGTCTGGGTGTAGGTAATCGGGACCGCAAGTGGACGAGACTGTCGTTGGGTGTGTTTAAGATTAATGTAGATGAGGTTGTGCTAGAGTCGAGGCTAGGATGAGGTAGAATGTTTTGCAGGGGGGACGCCGTGATAGCCACAACGTCCAAGTGCTTTGTGATCCCGGGGCACTAGGATCCAAAGCTGGTAGAGATCCCGACTCTCACCGAGACGCTGACATGGATTTATGAGGCGGGATGGTCTGTTGGAGTGTTGGAGTCGGACTGCTTAAGGGTGGTGCAGGCGATAAATGAATCGGCAGACATGGTATCTATTTTTGGACTGTTGGTTAAGAAATGCAGAACAAAATTGAGAACCTTACGAGGTTTAAAGTTGCCTTATATTCGCCGAGAGACGATTTTGTAGCTTATTTGTTAGCTAGGGACGCGAGTAAATGGAACACCATTGATTGATTAATTACGCCTATTCCAGATGTACTCGGTGATGCCTAAATGACATCCAATTTCTTAATACAATACCATTTTGCCTCGGAAAAAATACGTGTTTGAGTTCATGTTGTACTCGTTTTGGTTAATCACACAAAAGTCCAACTAGTTATAATTTACCAACAAACACGTTGTATACCATAATCCAAAATTATACATGAATCATCAAATACAATCGATGAATCTAAGTTGATCTGATCTTTAATGATAAATTCAAGGGGTGAAATATCTAAATCCTACCTGTAACAGAGATGAATGACAAACCAAACCTCTCCATTTCGCCGCTATAAATCGTTGGAGAATAATCTCCCATTCCGTTAAAAGTGAGCCCGTGCCGTTCCGTTCCGACCGTCAATTCTTATCGTTCTCTGCAACCTCTCTCTCCCGAAGGCCGCGGCCAGAGACCCCACCGCCTCTCTTCCAATCGTCTCCAAAGAAGAAGAAGAAGAAGGAAGGAAGGATCACTCCTTCGGTGGTGGCGTCGGCGCCGTGTTTCTATTTCATTACAGCACGAGCATTGATTTTGTTTCCTTCCATTTTCCGTTGAATTTTTATAATTTGAGTTCTCTGCTGTTCGTTCATTTCCAGATCGGTTTCTTCGAAACTCAGGTACTGCCCTCCCGCAAGCCCCACGAATAGATCGTTTCTCAGTGATTCTGATAGATCGTGATTGATTTTGTGTTTAGATTTTTTGTGTTCTTAATTTGGAGAAGCGCTACGGAATCTGATTGGTTTGGGGTTTGTCGAATTCTGATTGTTTTTGTATGTATTGTTCACTGTATGCTGATTTCAGCAGCAGAAGTATTCACGGCTTGTATTGGAAGTTGCTGACATTTCCTACCATGAAAATGACAATTTCTTTTGGATTTTATATCATGAAAATGACAATCTTGTTTGGATTTTATCTCCGCGCTTCCGTTCATTTGTTGATACTGATTTTGGCTTTATTAGCTCACATTTGTTTATGAATCTTGGTCCCACCTTGTTAAATATGCCTTGAATCGAAGCTGATCGGGATCTGCCTGGGTCCGAGTTGGACTAAGGTTCCTGGTTTAGGCCTAATATGATATCTTGTGAGTTTAGAGTTTCAATTACTGGTTCTGATTAGCATAGATACTAATCAGTTGTAAACTTAGATGCATTTTGTGTGATCTCGTATCCCGAATTCTCCAAGTAAAAGTTTTGTCGCTACGTGATTGTGTTCTTGTATTTTCATATTCGTTGTTTGCTTCCACATTTTTTTCAATCTCGCGAACCCGTTAAAACTCACCTTTTAAAATTGACCTACTTGAAATAAATCTTATGTCCTGATTTTATTGTTGCTTGGTTGAATCCATTGTCTGATCCGGTAAATTTCTAGGAAATTACCAGAGAAATGATTGATAATTCTGGTTGGTGTTGAAAGTAGGATGCAACTTGGGTGGTCACCTTCATTTCTTTTTGCTATTTAAAACCTCAAACCATTGTTCCTTTGGTGGGTACTCCATTACAGTACACATTGTTGTTCAGCTTTTGCTTTTTCTTTCTCTGTGCATCTGCTTGAACCCGCCGGGTGGGTTTAATTATTCTATGATCTTCCTGTTCTCATGAATTTATATTTATGATTTGTTATTGAAGTAGTAAACTGGATAGTATGAACGACACTACTAGATAGGAGGATCTCCTCATTGGTCTAAAACTGAATGTTTCAGCTTTTCATAATATATATATGCCTTTTGATGGAATTGAAGTTGGAATTTATTGTTCTGTTACTTGTAGAACGGTAGCTCAAGAACTGATGGCAAAGGTTAACAACATCTGTGAAGCATATGCGATTTCCAAGAATGTTTCTCCTGTGCCACCTCCGTTGCCTGTTCCAAAAGGATCAGACACAAAGGGACCAAAGCTAAGAGGATGCAGCTCCGTCTCTACGGCAACAAGGGATATGTGGGAGCGCCTCTTTGATGAAGGCTATAAAACAGATGTTACGATAAATACAGAACAGGGTGGTGTCATCTATGCACACGCTATTGTTATTGTAAGTCCTCTGTTTCACTCTTTATCAGTTACGAGACTACAGACTATTCTAAGTGATCCACTGTGCTTGTGCTCAAATATGTAATGCAAGGATGGAGAAATTATCCAGGAAGAACTTTGTTACAAGCTACTAAACATTCAGATGAAACTCTCCCGAGTCCTGACCCAGTGAAGAATTATATGCACACGGATCTGAGATTCATGTAGATTTAGTATTCTGCTTAATTTATAATCTCTATTCTCTGTAAGCTGTATTTGGTGATAACCCAGTATGAGCCACACCTAAAACATTTGTCCAATGTGTGATGATGCAGTCTGACTTAAAATAGATGCATGACCTGTTATGTATGCATAAATCCTCTATGTATCTTTATCGTAGCAATCGAACGTAAAAACTTGAGAGATTGTTTAGTGGATTTACTTGGCATCTCAAACAAATAAATTATGTTGTTTGCTCACCTGGTGTTTGCACACAGGGTATGGCTTCTCCTGTCATAAAAGGCATGTTAAAGCAATCAAAACAGCGCGCTAAACAACAATCAATCTCAATACGTGGTGTTTCGCATGATGCAGCCAGTGTTTTCATTCGATTCTTGTATTCCTCCTGGTAATTGTTACTCCTTGCCTTCGATATAAATTGGTTCTTGACCAATTAACTCATTTAATTCCACCAGTCATCAATGATTCTTTTTGTTGTTATACATTAGCAATTAGTTTACTTCTATTTATGTTTGGTTGATGTTGGTGTTTCTTGTGTAGCTACGAGGAGGAAGATATGGAGGAATTCGTCTTGCCATTGCTAGTTCTCTCACATGTTTTCATGGTTCCCGAATTAAAGCGAGTATGTATACACCAGCTGGAGCATGGTTTGCTTACCACAGAGAACGTAACTGATATATTTCAGCTTGCCCTTCTCTGTGACGCCCCTCGTCTTAGCCTTATCTGTCATAGCACAATCATGAAGAATTTCAAAGCCGTTTCCACCTCTGAAGGCTGGAAAGTAATGAAGCGGAGCCATCCAGTACTAGAAAAAGAACTTAGGAAGTCAATGATTCAAGAAAACCGTGTAAGCTTTTGGCACTGCACCTCTTGTTGACATTAATATAACTAATAAAGGTTGAGCCACACCCAACTAACAGTGCTAGCACTTCAGTTGTGGAAGCCCAACCCTATATAAGTAGCCCATTTTAACTATAAAAAATTAATCATAGTTTGCTTTAGCTCACGTAGTAGATATTAATGCTTACTCGGCATGTGTGACCCATTTGTCACCTCTACCCTGTGACCTCTGATCCATACATAGATGACCAGTTCTGCTATGATCCACAGGTAGATCTCCATCCCTATACGTGAGGAGTGTTGATATCAGGGTAATTTGCATGAAATGACCATCTTTTGAAGCCATTTGACAAGAAGTGATTGTGAACTAAAAATTGTGGCAATTTGTGACCGTGTATTTTTTTTTTCACGGAACACTATCATAATGGAGTTAAAATATGGTGCTCCGCGCAAAAATACATGGTCACGAATTACCACGATTTTTAGTTCACGGTTTCTTTTTGCCAAAGATCTTCAAAGGACAGTTATTTTATGCAACTTATCCTTGATATTAATATAACTACTTATAAAGTTAGTGTCACACCCCATTGAAAAAGGTGGATCTTTTAGTTGTGCAACACTGATTCAATATAACCGGACCAGTTTTAGCTAAAATTTACACCTCTCCATTGAACTTCCATCTGAAGTCATTAACTGAATATGATGCAGTTGCATAGGGAGAGGATCAGGAAAGTGAAGGAGAAGAAGGTCTACTTGGAACTATACGAGGCTATGGAGGCTCTAGTTCATATATGCAGAGATGGATGCAGAACAATTGGCCCGTCCGATCAAGATTTCAAAGAGGATCAGCCCCATTGTAAATATGCAGCCTGCAAGGGACTGGAATTGCTTGTTCGTCATTTTGCTGGTTGCAAACTGAGAGTCCCTGGTGGTTGCTTGCACTGCAAGAGAATGTGGCAGCTTTTGGAACTACATTCTCGTCTTTGCGCTGATTCAGATGCTTGCAGGGTTCCGTTATGCAGGTATGGCTATGATCTGGGCAGTTATGCTCACTGTTACTATGGCTTAGAATTTGAACTCACGAAAGGGAACTGTGTTGTGTTAGGAATTTCAAGCAGAAGGTTAGGAAGCAGAGCAAGAAGGATGAGGTGAGGTGGAAAATACTTACGAGGAAAATTTTGTTAACGAAGCACATTGCAGGAGCACAATTTTGTTCATCTGCTTTGTCGTGAAGGAACATAGTTCTACTTGAACTAGTAAGTACAACGTAGTATATATATATATATATATGTATGTAGAGACAATCTTGCCTCCCAAATATAATAATTGGGAGTATTAATTGTCCGAATATTAATGTCTAAAGTCGAGGTGTTGAGAATGGCTTACTGTTTCATCACCGCGCACTTGCATGTTGCTGGAAATCTGCAACAATCTGAAACAAGATCTTGAGGTGGTTTCACTTAAGAATTGTATTACTTCCTGTCTATAGGCAAATCCCTGTTTTATTATAAACTGTGTGTAAATATACAGTCTTACAGATGAGAGTCGAGAGAGAATTGAAATATATTGAATCAACATTGAAAAGATTAAAATCTTATCTAAGTAATAAAGCTTGACTTTTTAAGTGTGGATGGGTCGTCCATAGAACTTAAAAGAGAAGGCTATGAACTCCATGCATTACAACTGCTTATTAGAAAGACAAGATTACGGACTTGACTATAAGAGCATCTACACCCGGCCGAACCTTCAGCCGAACCGTTGGTGCGAACCAACTGCGTATCGAAGGTTCGTGCCGGTGTGGTGCAGCTGGTTCGCGCACCA
>JAYMSV010002032.1:0-11694 GCA_036897745.1 Erodium moschatum
GGGATCCCCGCCCCGTTTCCGTCCCGATAAAAAAATAAATTTTTGAAATCACACAATCTTCAATCCATCGTTTTAAACAACATACATACAAAATAAGCATCATATACATCCGCCACGGATGATCCGTGTCTCAAAACAATGATAAGGTTTGGAATTTGGATAAGAATGTGAGAGAATACGATATGTAGTATAATATTATAATATTTTTTAAGAAATAAAAGTGCGAGGTAGGGATAGCTTGCCTCGTCCCCGTTTAAATCCCCGTAACCTGCCCCGTTTAAAAAATCCCCGTCCCGAACCCGCTCCGTGTGGGGCGGGGCATTGGGTCCCCGTCGGATTCGGAGAATTTTGCCATCCCTACTTACGATATATGTTATTATTTGTTCAGATTCAAACTCAATATTTTGTATTTCATATTTATGTTATTATATTTTTGGACATGTGTTGACCCTATTGTGAGAAAAATACCTTTTTTCTTACAAGCTTGACAACAATTTTTTATTATGGCCACAAAATGTAGCAAATAGGTTAATGGGACATGAAGAAAAGTTGAAAAAGGCCAAATTGAGATAAGGAAAAATAATTGAAGGTTGAGTGGCATGACCTTTGTAATGATTAGAGGCTATTTTGGTTTTATAAAACAAATATATATATTCATTAATGGAGTGAATCTATATTTAGATTGAAAGTGAAACAAATATTATAGGTCACTTGATGCCAATTCAATACAACCTTTTTTTTGGGTACATGTGATGTTGCTAATAATGATGGGTTTGAGAACTAATCATGATTGAAATTGGTGGGGTCCCTCAATCCATGCCATAACACCCCTCAAGGGCCCAAAGTAATTGGGCCGGTCCTGGTTAAATGTTTGATTCTTGGGCTTAGCCTGTTTGGCCCAGTGTCACCTTATTATATATTTCGTAATTTGTATTTTCATATTTATATTTTTTTGGCTGAAATTAACAAAACTAAAATAGTTACTTTCTGCATATACCGGCACTGTCGAGATTTGAACTTGCGATCGTTTTTTTTTCTGCTGATTTTCTTAACTCTACCGATTTTGTTTGGACTTCCGATTCAGGTCAGGCTTGTTTAATTCTTCATTTCTACAATTTAACTTGTTTGTTGTTCATATTCACATGTTTATGGATTTAGGTTTTGAAAGTTACCCAGAACCGGATTTAGCTGTTTTGGGTCTTGAATTTGTCTCAATTTGATGCAAAAACTCAAAAGTTTCAGTTAATTTTGATTGAATTGCATTTTTTTGTTGAATCACTGGGTTGGTTTTATGATTTTGTTGTATAATTTTGTGGGGTTTGAGTTAATTTTTGTTTTCAGTCAGGACTGCAGAGTTTAAGATTGTGTTCTTGACATCTGTTTTGATTTTTGAAGAGTGGAAATGAGGGTTTTGTTTGTTATTTACAGATTGAGCTGCCGAAAATGTGTGGATGTCCGTGGTAACTCTGTACTAAGTTATCATGGCTGGTTTGGAGGAGTTGAAGAAGAAGCTTGTACCTTTGTTCGATGCTGAGAAGGGTTTCTCTTCTGAATCAACAACATTGGACCCCGCAGATTCTTATATGGCATGTCCTTACCCCTGTTAGAAGCGATTCAGATGGATTAAGTTAGTTTTGAGTATAATCGTCTCCCTAACACGAAAATTGTTTCTTGTTTGTGTGAAGTTATCGGATGGGGGAACAGTTAACTTATTGAGTAGATCATACGGAGTCTATAACATCAATGAGCTTGGATTGCAAAAGTGCACAACATCACCTGTAGATGAAACAGACCATAGCGAGAAGACATATCAATGTGCCTCTCATGAGATGAGGATTTATGGAGCCATAGGCAGTGGTGCAAGCAGTGTTGTTCAGAGAGCTATCCATATACCATCTCATAGAATCATTGCCTTGAAGAAGATCAATATCTTCGAGAAGGTGTGTAATATCTTATTACTGCTACTTGTACTTTCTGCTGGTATAATGTTTATAAGAAGTTGGATTCATGCATCAGACTTCAGCTAAACTCATTTACGTACCGATTCAATGTTTAAGAGTTGCTAGAAGCATTTCAAGTCTTAACTTTTCCACCAGGGGAAAAATGATGTATAAAATTGTAATTTTGCGTTTGCATGGAAGAAATAACTTGCTTGCCAGTTATACTTAAATACAAATATTTACGAGTGTCTATGCTATGCCTGTTGTATTGTAAATGGAGAGACAACATTATGGTTCTTAATTGTCACCTCAATAATCTTGTTTCTACCTTATTTGTCAAGTTTAAACACATATGCTATTGATTGTTCCACTGCATGTTCATGAACTATATGGCTATACCTATAGGCTATAGGCCTTATCTATAGCTATAGCGAGGTCATTCGAAGCTATGGGTTCTGTTTTAGAAGCCATATTTAAGAGCTTACTGTCTTACGTAAATTTTCTCATCTTTTCGTTGTTAGGAGAAAAGGCAACAGCTTCTTACTGAGATACGGACTCTGTGTGAGGCACCATGTTATGAAGGTCTAGTGGAGTTCCATGGAGCATTTTACACTCCAGATTCTGGGCAGATCAGCATAGCTTTGGAGTACATGGATGGAGGGTCACTGGCAGATGTCTTACGAATACAGAAAAAAATTCCAGAACCAGTCCTTTCATCAATGTTTATGAAGCTGCTGCGTGTATGTTATTTGTGCTTTTTCGGCCAAACTTTCCTGATTCCGGAACCTTGATGTCTGCATTCTTTTTCCCCCATGATCATATATCTTCTCTATTTTATTCTTCAGGGACTAAGCTACTTGCACGGAGTTAGACATTTAGTTCACAGGGACATCAAGCCCGCCAATTTGCTTGTAAATCTCAAAGGAGAACCAAAAATAACTGATTTTGGAATAAGTGCTGGCTTAGAGAATTCGATGGCTATGGTGAGTGTTAGGTACAACTTCTGCTTTTATTCTAGGGTTAATTGCAGATAGCTATTGTGTATGATAGTCTTTTGCACATAACTACCCCCACCTTTAAACTTTTGCATCTAGCTACATAAACTTTCAAAAAATTGCAGATAGTTCTTTGAAGCAAAAAATGACGAAAATCCCATTGATTCTGATCTCAAAAAAGACTTCATAAGTACCAAAAATATTTTTTTAGATGTGGAAACGGTTGAGCAGATGTAAAGAAGACTCCTTCAAAGATAACTATTAAAAAGACGAAGAGGTTATGGTCAAGGGTTTTTTTTGTCATTTTTTGGCAAGAAAGAGAAATCTGCAATTTTTTGAAAGTTTAGGTAGATGTAAATAACGTTTTAAAGTTCGGGATATTTATGTGCAGAATACTTATGGTACTAATAGTTATCTGCAACTTAACCCTTTATTTCATTTTCTTTTTATGGCCTCGTCTGAGAGCTGCTGCTAACTAGTATCCAAACTAATTTTCCAGTGTGCTACCTTTGTTGGAACTGTTACATATATGTCACCTGAGCGAATTCGAAACGAGAGCTATTCCTATCCGGCTGATATTTGGAGCCTTGGACTTGCACTTTTGGAATGTGGTACAGGAGAGTTCCCTTATACAGCTAATGAAGGACCTGTAAATCTGATGTTGCAGGTGACATGAAGAAGCTATGCTATAGTGTATTTCATAGTATTTCAATGATTACCATGTCATATTTTAGATGACCCATCACTAAACTAATGGTTCATGGCAGATTTTAGATGACCCGTCACCGTCGCCATCAAGGAATAATTTTTCACAGGAGTTCTGCTCATTTATTGATGTATGTCTGCTGAAGGATGCAGATTCTAGGCCGACTGCAGAGCAGGTGAGCAATGACCGGCCCTAACCACAAATATACCAAGTAAATTTTGGGTGGTGCATTTAGATTTTAAATTACCCACAATCATTTAACTTTTAGAAAGGATATAAATATCTAGATTATAAAAATTCAGATATGAGCTTGTTTGGGTTTCTTTATTTTCTTTGAGATAGTATGGGAAAATGCTTTGCTATATATATATATCTGTTTTCCTTGCTAACCAGTCATTTGCATTAAAACAGAAAATTACCATGCATTAAATCAGTATAGTTATGTACTTAACAAGGAGCTAATATCAACCTAGTCACATCTCACATTTAGTTCAACTGTGCACCAGCCTCAGTCATATAAGTCTGGGTTTCTTCAGTATTTCTTGGTTACTCTCCGTGCCTGAAGCATGTATAAATCAGGCATTATGGAATGCAAACACTTAATCATGTTTATTTCATTCGTCTGTATTGACTCAAGAATGAAATAGACATGTTTGGTGGAGAAGGTAGACTCCTGTACTGTTTTATATGTGGGATAGTTTATTAGAAGGCCTAATATAGTTTGCAAGACATTATTACTGCATCACAGGCATTTTGACCTGTTGACAATAGTCTTCTGAATCGTAATTTACATTATAGGATATTTACTCAATACCTGAACATGACATTTTGTGTCCTGATTTCTGTGACTGCAGCTTCTTTTGCACCCATTTATTACGAAGTATGAGCATGTCAATGTGGACTTGGCAGCATTTGTCCGGGGTGTTTTTGATCCAACACAAAGGATGAAAGATTTGGCAGACGTAAGTGCAAAAAAGTTTTCAAGTACCTGAGTGTGTATCTTAAGAGATCAACCAACTCTATTTAAGTTTAATAGGTCTATGATTCAACAAGCCTGGTAGCTCCGATAAAAAAAAGATTCAACAAGCCTGGTAGCTTGATTTCTAGTAGACATAGGCACTGAAAATATTTCTTGTTGTGGCAGATAAACCAACATATATCAACATTAAAATTTTGAATATAAAAAAATCAGACCTTTAAATATTGTTCGGTGTGAGGTTGTAAATGTTCAACTTTGGCTATTGTTATGTTAACATCTGAGTATATTTTCCAAATTCTCATGTACACGTTCTGTATGCTTCATGATACTAATATATGCTTTTACCTGAGCAGATGCTGACAATACACTATTACTTACTTTTTGATGGGCCAGATGAACTTTGGCATCATACAAAGACCTTGTACAAAGAAGGTTCAGTTTTCAGGTACTGATCTATACAATGACATGCACACACAAACACATGTCTCAGTGAAGTTAATGTTTTGGTATTTAGCTTGTAAAATGGGGTTCAGTTATATATAAAAGAGGGAGTTCCTTAAAGCTACCTCCATGAATCGCCCACGAATGTAGACCTACCATATGAAAAAAAACATGAACTTTAAACTACCTTTTTATTGAACACTGTACACTTATGGAAAATTATGTTAACATGGACGGAATGCAAGAATATTCTGTTAAAATGGATGGAATTTTTTTCTTTTCAAAATGACAAAAATTGCCCTTGAAATAAAAAAATAAGTTTAAATAAATAAATGAACTTGATTTTATACAAAAGGACAGAATTGTCCTTGGAATGAAAAACAAATATTTATTTGAATTTTTAAAATTATTATTATTTTAATTGCTCATGACAACATTATTATTTCCCAGAAGGTGCAAGGGTAAAATAGTCATTTTGTTTTAAACTAACAGAAATCCAACTGTTCACGATTTTGCAAACCAAAGGTAGTTTAAAGTTCATGTTCTTTTTCAAAGGGTAGTTTTCTGTTCGTGAACCGTTCACAAAGGTAGTTCTAAGGAATCTCCCCTATATAAAAATATGTCGGTAAAATTGTCATCTAAAAGCAATTTGGGTATTTTTGAAGGCTAGTAGCTTGATTGTCTTACTTGTACATCATGTTCTGTTCTTTTTCTTTTCAACTTACACAACTTGCACCTTCTCAGTTTCTCGGGGAAACAATTCGGCGGGCCAGATGCACAACTCACAACCTTGGCAAACATTAGGAGTACATTAGCCGGTGACTATCCTTCTGAAAGACTTGTGCATGTTGTGGAGAAACTTCAGTGCCGTGCTCATGGACAAGATGGAGTAGCAATCCGTGTATCTGGATCCTTCATTATTGGGAACCAGTTCCTTATCTGTGGAGATGGTGTGCAAGTAGAAGGCTTGCCAAATTTCAGAGACCTTTCGATCGATGTTTCTAGCAAGCGAATGGGAAAATTCCAGGAACAGTTTATTGTGGAGCCAGGCAATCTAATTGGGCATTACTTCATAGCAAAACAAGAGCTCTATATCATCCGGTAGAGAGAGGCAATGTAATCACGTCTAAGTTGACAATAGGGATAATTGCAAAAAAATACCCCGAGGTATTCATCTTTTTGTAACTTGTAGCTCTTTTCTTTCATTATTGCACAAAGTACCATGAACTTGTCTTTTTGTCATAATTTGTATAAAATTATGATTTTACCCTTACAATTTGGATTTTTGAATTTAAATTTCTAAGGGTAAAGTTATTTTGAAACAAATTTATACAAAATGCAATAAAAAGACAAGTTCAGGGCATTTCTTTTTGCAATTACCAAAGAAGATTACAAGTTGTAAAAAATGAGTACCTCTGCGTACTATTTTGCATTTGTCCTTTAACAGTAATATTAACATGTTCTCATAACTTATGAGTGCTGTAGAACTTGTATGGTTTAGTGTAATTTCAAGGCAGATATGCTTGATCTATTGTCATTGATCTGTAACTGTGTTCTGTGGCCTTTGGCTATATCTACGACATAATTGATATAGCTGAATTCTCTTAAATATTTAGGGTTTTATAAAGTAGGTGCCAAAAAATTGGACCTTTACACGAGTTTAAATCTCAAGACGTTTGAAAAAATTATTTATTTATCTTATATATATTCTTAGTAATAGGCTCCAACATTCTTTTTCTCTCAGAATTCTCAATCTCTTTTCTAAACCAAATGCGCAATTAGAACTGTATCTGAGGACACGTCTTGGAATATAAAACTATAATCAATTCAATTCATGGGTTTTTTTTTTGTTTTCGATCTTGTACCCTCACGGGTCAAATCTAGTGTTTCTCATACAAAATCTACATGATGTGGATTATTCGAATCCAATCTACATGTGAACAGTGGATTGGTACAAACAACTTAAATAACAAATTTAAGCTTCCACTTACATATGTTCGAACCTATGATAATATCTGATGTACAAAGTTGTGACACCACATTTTCCAAGCCTTTATGTGAGATACAAGGCTATTATAGCTGAAGCTGATAGTTGATTATACTTGATAGTTTTATACTTAAGAAAAGTAATCAAACATTAAAACTTGGGTTATTCAAACATTTTAGTTCAATTCAAACTCTATATTGATTGCCATGCCTCTTCTTCTAATGTATATTATATTGTGTGCTTGTCTATTGGAACAACAATTTTCTTATGGTAATCAGAAAAAAAAAATCGAGAGAATGTATATGTAAGAACATGCATTCAATCTTTAGAGGAAAATTTACATTCACAAAAGTGTAAGCTCAGACAACTCTTCAAATGTACAAACAATCAGGTACATTGGCCTAACATGATTTATCCTAAATATTTAGGGTTTTGAAAAATAGGTCTCACAAAAAGACGGCAAAAAAATATTGGGAAGAAAAACATCTCCACATGTGCTGGTTTATGCATTTCCATCTCCTGCAAAATCAAGAGCATCATTATTTAGTTTAAGTACTAACAAAGGATAATTGCAAAAAAAAAATGAAATATTCACTTTTTACAAGTTTATAACCCTTGATGACAACAAAAAAATATCATGAACTTGTCTTTTGTTGCACTTTGTTTAAAAATGATAATTTTAAATCTAAAAGTAATAAGGAAAACAAAAAATTCAAAATTTTCGTCTTCTTTACACAATTCAAAGAGGAAGAAAATTCTAGATTTTTTTGTTTTTAAAATTTAAAATTTCGGTAAAATCGTTATTTTGAAATAAATTTACACAACGCAATAAGAAATTGTCACAAAAAGAGCTATCAGTTGTAAAATAATGAATACCTAGGAGTACTTTTTTGGGATTATCCCTATTAACAATACTTGGGATACTTGGGAGAGACAACTTACCATGACAAGTGGTCAGCAAACCTGCTTCACAGAGATCGATCTCAGCACATCAATATCCTATACAAGAACCCGCTCTCAAGAACAGAGTTTTATGAAGCGGCCAAGAAGTAGTCACGAATTGTTCTTTTCTTCAGAGAGCAAGGAGGGTCCAGCACAGAAGATGGACTTTCCATTGTAGATTTGGGTGTCCTCTGGAAGGTTTCTTGTAAGGCAAAGTTTGATGAGTGCTTCATCTTGTGGGCTTCAGGGGTACTTATCTTGGGCATTAAGATTGGGTTGGAGACATTTTGGTGCACTGCTTTGTCTGAACTCTTTGTGAGACCTTTTGGTTCTTCATTCAATTCAAGTTCTCTTCGTTCATCACTTGGAATTGCCATGACTCTTCTTCTAATGGAAGATGATGATCTTGTGCTTGAACAGTCACTGCTCTGAATGTTCCAAAAGCGAACCTAAAAATCATTTAGCAAAATGAGATGTGTGACAAATATGAGACAAGTAATATGGTTTCTTTATTCAGCATTCCTTGCTTACAGTGAAATCATCTGAAGCAGTTGCCATCTTCCCAACCTCGAATGGGCACCTGGTAGGGAAAAGAGAGTGAGAATGATTAATTGTATGAACATTCTCTTAATAACACTAGATTAGGTTTAAGAAAATACCAATCTACTGCTGTAACATCTCCATCATGGTTAGTCAAGATGATGGGGTCTTCTTCAGGTTTGTTCACCTGCAATAGAATGGCTCAAAACGTCATTTACTCAACCTATAAGATTAGCAAACAAAGTTTTGAAAAGAAGAGGTAACTTCAACAACACACTCCGTGTCTTTTGATTTTCAAAAACATAGGTGAGCGATTACAGGAACACACTGAAATCACAAGTTTTTGAAAAAAAAGGTGGTTTACGGTTAGTTATTGAACAAACTTACGATTACAGCGAGTTTTTGAAAATCAAAGATTATCGAGGGGATGTGACTAATGTTTCCTCAAAGAAATATATACCTGCCAGACATAGGCATTTCCATCACTTGAACCACCTAGTATGTGAGCTCCATCAGGGCTAATTGATGACTGCAGTGCAAGAATTGCAATAAGAATTAAGATGATGGTACTTTAAAGAAGAATCTGTTTATAGGGCACAAGGAACCAAGGCACACCTTGATGTAGAAGGATTCTATTCTGCATCCAGTGAATGATTTGATAGGACCCTTTTCAAGCTGGAGGACATTGTACAAATAGATTCTGGGGAAAGCACAGCAATTACCATACACTGTTAAATTCATGATGCTAACAGTTTGTAGGACATGTTCTAGAAGACTAGAACTACAAGCTAATCAGTATTTTAAGGGTAAGATGGCAGTGATGACAAAAAAAGATACCTATTGTCCATGCATGAAGCTGAAAGATATACTCCATCTAAATCTTGAGACAGGCTGCATACACCATGTAATCTTTTTTCCTGAAATCACGAGATGATATAAAATATCATGAATTTCTGAATCAGAAAATTTATATAGCTGGTAAAGTTGGTTTTAAAGTCTGACGCATAACAAATGTTGCTCCAATTTTTGGCTACTTAAGCAAGTTTTAGGCAGAACAAAAATGAATGAATCCAACAATATTTTTCTGAACATTGACATGAGACCACTTAGATGCATGACAAATAAAAGTTCATAGGAGACACTTGTTTTATCCCCTTCATATTCTTTCTTTAGGGCTGACATTTTGGCAAAATTAGCATCAACATACAACTTCAAACCAACCTTTTCACTTGAGCCAGAATGCGGACTTGTCTGAGTGACAGCAGCTTTCAAATTTCTGGTGTCCCAAAACTTGACAGTACTGAAATGCGCATATCAACAAAAAACATGAGACCATATAAAATAGTAATTCCAAATATCAGTAGAATATGAGATCATAGTTAATAGCTTCAAGTACAAATGTGTGTGACGTACCTGTCTACTGCCCCAGCAGTAGCTATGGATACCTCATCTTTGAGATAGAGAACTGATGTGATACTCATTGAAGCAGCCTGAATAAGCTCAGATGTTAGTTACCAGTACAGCTGAATATACAAATAGAAATATAAGTGCTGCATGACAAACCTTGCCACGCCTAACACGCTTAGATTGGGATGAAGGATGAGCACCCTTGACCATAGCAGCAGGGCTGAGATAAATTGAAGATATACTAGTTAGTGCATATAGAAGCTAAATGGGATATACATTTAAAGGTGGTATCAGTATAAAATTTTCGTGGTGCAAACATAAGAAACCTCATCAGACCAATGGAGCTTTTGTTAATCATTACTTACCATATGCTGTAATCCAAGCGCCTACTTCTGGAAGCTAGCTTGCTTCTCAAGTCCCAAATAACAAAGGAACCATCTCTTGAACCTGAGACAACAAGGTCTGGAACAAAATTGAGACATAATCAATTCATCAGCTTCCTTTTGTTATAACTTATAATAATGAAAGATCAGAGAAAATGGCATGGACACTCTAAGAAACAAATGACAACTTACCAGCATTAGTTGGATGAGCACATAGAGATTTCACACTCCCTGTGTGGCCGGTCAAAGCTGCAGTACACTTATTTTTCTCAACATCCCACAACTTTATCTATTATATCAAACAAAACAAGCATCAAGAGAATTTTCAATGGGCCAACACATTTGTAAGTTCTTAAGTTATATCAAGTACACAAATTGGACAAAAGTTCATCTACTTACGGTTTGGTCCCCAGAAGCAGTTAGAATGTGGGTATCATCCTGCAAGATTACCAAAATGCGTACCAAACATTAACTAATGAAAGGAAAAAAAGGGATAAAGAAAAACCCAAAAGAGTTTAATGGGTCTTGTTTGAATGACTTCGAAAGCACACATATTTGTCCTTCTAGTTATTTTAAACTATCATAATTTCCAACTTGGGTTAAGGCAGGAATCAGTTTCAATTTACCCTATTCAATTCCCTCCCCTGTGAATTTGACAAAAGAGTGCAAATGCACGCGCCGCTAATAATTTCTTATGTACTTTGGATTTTGAGATATTTAACTGAATACAACTAATGAATGATATCTGGTTCTGTACTTATTCTGAATATGACCTAGTAGCAGTTGCAATATGCCATCTGATAAATGACTTAAATGTAATATAAGGAACAAACTCAGCTCATTTGCTGAATTTGGGGTAACTGTGAAATTGTCTAAGAACTTAATCCTAGAAAAGCTTAGTTTCAAATTTCCAAAAACGATATCATAGCAAAATGAAATGGGGGAATGCGGAACAATTGGATATGCAAAATACCTTGATCCAGGATAAGTCAAAAACAGCATTTTGATGAGCAGCCCAATCACAAACCCTAGATTTATCTGGCAATTTTCACAAAAAATAACAAATCAATCAAAAAATCTTCAATTGCAAAAAGGGCAACATAAAATTCAAACGAAAACAAACCTGAATTGTAAGGGTAAGACGATGAAAGAAGCCTCCGGCGAGTATCAAACAAGCTCACATAACCATCCTCATCAGTCACAGCAAGAATATGACAACCCTTGATTGTCTGCAAAATTAGGTTTCCCAAACTAAAATTAAACTCAAGTAAACAAAACTCAAGCAATAACAACCAGGAAAAGCTGAACTTTACCTTGCCGAAGGACACAGCCAGCGGCGGCGGTTCGTCCACGTCGTGGCGCCACCGCGCAACC
>JAYMSV010002033.1:0-11693 GCA_036897745.1 Erodium moschatum
CGTTAGTTTTTGCTAATAAAATAGTCAATAGTTAGTTTTTGAGTTCAATAGTCAAATAGCCGTGTGTTCTTGGAGTTTTTTTCTAATAAGTATAACTGACTTTAGGTACCTATCATATGGAGTTGTATTGTTCAGACTCTAAGAAAAATAATTCACTCATAGGAGATGAAGATGCTTCTCAATCATGAACATGACGATGCTCAATAGAGATGAAAGACCATATGTCATGTACATTTATTTTATTCCAAAATCAAAATGATCAATGTATATGAGTTTGTTTATAAGTGTCTTTAATATTTAGAGAACAACAACAATTAAATGAACTTGGGTATATATCATGAGATAATCAGAAGAATGTATTGGACTTATCCTTCTTTTTTTCAATTAACCGACAAGTTTCAATATCGAATACCCTTAGTTCTTGAAAATTCTCACATACAACCTTATGCCGCTAGTGTAAATTCCGAGGTTTTCTTATTCTTGGTTATATGTTATTGATCATAGTTAAAACATATAATAAATATTTTAAAATTAGTTTTTGAGTGTGGAATTTGTAGAAGATAATGACAATAACTAGTCATACACAACGTTGCATATATTCTAGATAATTCAATGCAATTATTTAGAATATTTTTGAACCTATCACATCCGAAAATGACATGAATATATCTTATTTATGGATAAATGCGAATCCTTAAAAGTTGGGATTTTTGTATAGATTTCCAAATGGTAAATCTTATCCTTCGAGTCTGTTTTGTTAGAATTTAATATTCGCCATCCATTTTATATTTTTATTGATATAAATAGACGTTGAAGCTCATTTTCTATATATCATCTAGTATAATATTAGCAAATTTATTTATTTTTCTATTATATTCTTTCATAAGAAAAAAAGTTATCGATCAATTCTCGCTTTAAACCCTAGTAGTTATTGAGCCAACACACATATTCAATAATATCAAGCAAACTCAATTACCTCATATACCAACCAAGTAAAACTTGAATGAGAGAAAGTAAGAGACATTACCTAACGAAAATAGAGGTTGAAAAAACGGTCAAGCCGCAGCGAGACGAATCCCAGATCAGAGAAGAGAACAGGTGGAGAAGAAGACAAAGGAGAAAATGTGGAGAACACGACGGCGTGCGGTGATATGCGGAGTAGCTACGCGGCGTGACACGGAGAGAAGGAGAAGATACTAGGGCTGGCCGATAGACCAAATGAAGAGGACCCTATTATATTGTTGTTGTGTTTTTCGTATTGAGTGTGTCATGTACTCTGCACGTGCTACCTAACATTTTATAATACCACTTCTGCCCTTATAGTAAAATGGGCCGATTGCATAAATTTTGTTTCATGTATATAATATACATATATATATATATATATAATGTTCCTCAACGTTTGAAGTGGACTGATACAAAACTTCAAAAAATATAATAAATTCTAACCAAAAATAATAATTAACATATTGTATTAAGTTAAGACAATATAATTTCTTTTCTCTCGTGTTAAGGTGTGTCTCTATGAACTTTTTGTCCCTAGAACACGCCGTCCATCGCAACCATTCATCACTCACCATCGATGATCCCGTCCAACGCATCTAGTTCTGCTCCAATCGTCGGCATGTCGGGTTCAAGGATCACTCGGAGAATGCCACTGAGGTCGTCCTCGGCCTTCGTAAAACCCACCAGATCTCGCAAGGGTTCAAATAGGCCTTCCCTGATCTCTCTCCCACCACTGCCTGTCATCTTTGCTTTTTTCGTGTCTATTAGAGAATCAACTCAACTAAAAGCTTAAGCTGATGGTTGAAGGCTCAATTATATTTATATCCAACACGCGCCCTCACGGACAAACCCATTTACGGATTTGGAGGTGAATTATATAGAAGAGGAGATAAGCCCATTAAGAATAATGAGAAGGGCTGGCCCATTTGGGAATTTTTTTGATAAATTGAGAATAAATAAGAATTTTTTATAGAGAGTGGGATTTGAACCCGGGTCCGTAGGTAACCATGCTCTGATACCATATTAGAGGACCAACTCAACTAAAAGCTTAACCTGATAGTTGAAGGCTCAATTATATTTATATCTAACATTGTCGACGTTCGCTCATGAAGATCTTGCTCTTTATATGTTATGCTCGAGCTCCATTTCCATGATCAGGGTCATCACCTCACCAATAAAAACACACACACACAAAATTTCGAGTGGATCAAAACTAAAAAGGAAAACAAATGCGTAAAAGTATACTTTTCTAATACTAAAATAGGTTTAAGTAGAGAGCGAACATAGACGTAAAATACACCTACAAGATGTGTCTCATCATTTCTATCTACACTTATTTCACGACAGGTGAACTTTTGATTTTAAGAAAGCGAACGAAGAGAAGTCTTTACCCATCAGGCCAACCTAGTTGGGGATAAATCACGTGGGGGGCCAAAGTTAGAGACAAACCAGTCGGCGGAGACAATTTTGTGTTCGAATATAATTTGTTTTAAAATGACGATTTTATCTTTACAAATCAAGTTATAAAAAAATAAGTGAAAAAAATCAAAATTTTCATATCTCAATAGTAAAAAGTACAAGGGATATGAAATTTTGTTCTTTAATTACTGTTTCAAAAAAAAATTCCAAGAAGTAAAATCCCAATTTCAAACAAAGACAAGTTCACAACAATTTTTTTTTGTTGCAATAATCAAAGAAAAATATAATTTGTAAGAAAGTGAATACCCCTAAGTATTTTTTTTTTTATTATTCCTAAAAAATATCTAAGAAGACTAGAGTATTTTTATGGGACCCATTAATTTTCTTTAAAATATTGGATGGTTTGCACTGAAGCCTTTTTTGGGCTTTAGACCCATTAGTATAATCTGAAGCATAATGGGCCCCCAAAATGGCGATGATTATCAATTCTCAGCCCAATATCTTTGCAACAGAGCGGAAGCGTCTCTTTGGAACTGAAAGCTCTGCACTCTCTTCTCCGCGCTGAGCTGATCGATGGCTATGGAGACGGAGAGGACCCGACCCAAAGCTCTGTTCATGGCGTTTGGCACTCAAGGCGATGTATACCCAATCGCTGTAAGCAGTTTATTTCTCACTTTATCTTCTATTTTCGCGTTTGGTTGCTGAGAAAATGCAAGAAAAGTAGTCAAGTTCCCATTTCTGTTCGTTAATTGCAATTGGTACGGACGAGCTAGGTTTCGATTCCGGGTTTATTGTTATTGATTTTTGGTTGCAGGCCATTGCTGCAGCTTTTGCTTGTGATCAGAAGCAATACAGTGTGTTTCTAGTTACTCATTCAGCTCACCAGGTTTGAGATTCTTCACTACTTGTAAAATTGAACTGAATTTGAGCATATACTGACTATTAATTTTGCTTTCAGTTTGAATTTTATATGTGTATGTATATGATGTACTGGCTAGTAATTTACTTTCTGAACATGTTTCTTCTGATGATGATTATAATCCTTAACACATCATTTCCAATCATTGCAAGCTTTGTGGATTAGGTTTTGCAGATTTTGTTTTATTTATTTGGTTGAAGGATCAGATTTGTACTTATGTAGTTATGTTTGCAACTTATGAGAAAATCTTGGTCTGGGTAGTAGATTGTTGAAACTAGGTCTTTGGTCTTTTCTTGGATTTCCAGGCATTTGCATTTGTATTTTCTCGTCTTAATACTGCTGGGTGATTATACATATCTGTTTTCTTGATGATACTCACTTGCGTAGCTCAACTGCTTAACACAAACTAGAAGCTGTGTTATGGACAAAATAGATTTTATACTTGGCTGTTATGTACTATTGCATCACACATCTCCGAAATTTTGCTCTAATATGATTCGATTAAAAGCATTTAAGTACATATCCTTCTTTGAGTTGTGTACTTTGAAAATGATATTCATTTCTGTTTTTATGCGATGAATTCTTGCAGAACTTGGGTCCTCACTTGGGAGAAAAACATGTTACTTATGTTCCAGTTTCATCGCCTCCTGTTTTTTCTGTTCATGAGGACAATGATGCGACAGGTTTCGGTTACTGTCTGTCGTATCGTGCTTGTTGTTTCCCTCTCTTTTAAGCTTTTTATCGATTTATTCTCTTATGACCTGAAAAGGTGAAAGAGTGACGTAAATCTTTATAGTGGTTATGGGTCTTTTTGTGTGAGCAGGTACACTCGAATCATCATTTTCTTTGAAAAAGAGAATGATTACAGCAGAACATAGACGAGAATGCTTGTCCACAGTTGAAAGTATCTTTGGACATGACCCAAGCATGGAGGGCGATTTTATTTTGATAAACTTCTTTGCATTGGTAATACCCTTCTCAATCCAAAATGATCTTTCTGGATAAGGTTTAACTTTTGATATTGATCGAAACATCTACCTTCTATAGATGAAATGTTGTTTCAATTGAAGTTTTGAAAATTTATGAGTCCTAGTTGAAATTGGACCGTAGCTGTGATATAGCAATGTCTGAAAGTTTTTGTTTGAATAATGGTCCAGGAAGGGTGGAACCTTGCTGAACTTTTTTGCATCCGCTGTGTTGTTGCCGCACCATATGTTGTGCCATACAGGTAAGGTAATAGTATATGCTTCTACGATAAAAATGCCAAGCATGAGTTATGGATTATCCTCTTTATAACCATTTTTAGCATTTCTGCATGGGTATATTTGTAAACTAGGAAGACCACTCCTAGCACTAAAGAATATGAATACACAACATTAGTATGTGACGTACCTTATAATCCTACAAAGAGTTTCACTTTTTTTTCCCAAACTAACTTTGCAGTGCACCTGCATCTTTTGAGCGCCATTTCAGAAAAGATCTACCGCTTTTGTACAAGTATCTTCAAGAAGCTCCTACAAACAAGGTATTTCATGTTCAAGCTAAAGAATCAATGTGTGTGAAATAACTAAGTTTGAGGTTTTCGAATTTAGAACTAATTTTGTTCCATCGACTTTGTGCTTCATATTCAAAATGCAACTATAACTTATATCATCTAAGCAATCATAGGTTTGTTGGAAAGATGTGATCCATTGGATGTGGCCACTTTTCACAGAACATTGGGGCTCGTGGAGAAATGATGATTTGAATCTCAGCCCTTGTCCTTTCACGGTAAAAGTTGTTGACATATAAGCTCTCTTATCTATTTAATGTCCTTTTTCTGATGAAAATGAAATTGGTTTATACATTAATTGAAGAAGTAAGTGTATTGATTATCTGAGTCTTAGGCTGTACGAATCTTGTTATTTATATGTTCTTTGTTTGTTATTCTTCTTTATCGGGTGCAGGATCCTGTAACTGGTCTTCCTACTTGGCATGACAGACCTTCATCTCCCCTATTATTGTAAGTTCTAAATCTAGGTGTTATAGTTCTAATACATGTGTATTTTTGAAGCGGGGCAATTTGAATTCTATGAAGTAAAAAAAAAAAATCATAATTTATTAGTTTTCCTCTGTTGTAACTTGGAATTTAGTTCAGATGTCATTTTATGCAATGCACTGTCTTCATGATGTATATTTCTGTATTTGAATTCTCGCCTTTAACTTTTCTTTACTTGTAAATAACAGGTATGGTTTTAGCAAAGCGATTGTCGAGTGTCCTGGTATGTGTAATTTTACTCTTATTAATACAAGGGTTCCTCACTTCTTATATATCTTCATCTCCTAACCTCTGTTAGGCCTCTCTCAAGGTGGGGTCAAGTGGAAAAATGTAGAACTCTCTTCTTCGTAAGGGAGTCCATTTCTTGCATGATACATCAATCTTAAAAAGTTTTTTAAGAATAAAAAATGTTTTGTGCTCCCCTACTTCTACATAAGCAAGGTTAGATAACATGATTTAGTAGGTAAAAAATTATATAAGAGATCCTCTTCATGTCATTGCTACATACACATGCTGTCTATCTTGTGACATGCATCATCGTCAGTTTATTTTATTAGACGATGTAGAAGTAAAGGAACACCAAACATTGCAAGATTGTTCTATCAAGCGATAAATAGGCTCAATAGTCAAGACCAGTGTCATGTAGAAGAGAGTTCTAAATGTTGCCACTTGACTCCCACCTTGAGAGAGGCCCAGTAAGGACTGATAGAGAGAAGCCCAGCAGAGGTTGGGAGGTGTAAATAAATAAGAAGTGGGTTACTTGAACTCAAGGGCTTGACCCTGGAGTATTGTTTTGTCCAATTCCAGCACATTACTGACATTGCTTCATCAACAGATTATTGGCCCGAAAATGTTCATATCTGTGGCTTCTGGTTTCTCCCTATTGAATGGCAGTTTTCATGTAAGAACTGCGGGGAAGCTTCTTCCCTTGTTTCTTCTGAGTATTTCAACACAAATGATCGACTCTGTTCAGCTCATATTCAGTTGCGATCTTTTGTGAATTCGTCTACGTCAATGCCACCTATTTTCATAGGCTTGAGCTCCATAGGAAGGCAAGTTCGTTGTACCCTTGATGCAAGCTTCACATGCTCTTTCATCTACTTTCTGACATTGAACTACCCTTTCTTTCGTCATCCAGCATGGGTTATATGAAGAATCCACTACTATTTCTGCAGGTTCTTCAAACTGTTCTGGAGATCTCCAGTTACAGGTTCATTCTCTTTACTGCCGCCTATGAACCTCTAGATGCAGCCATCAAAGCCATGGCTGATAAATTAGCATCCAATTCAAGCTCAAGGCACTATAGTGAATCTGGAACCTTACTCTTTGATAGCCGACTCTTCTGCTTTTCTGGGTAAGCATTGAAACATAGACATTAAATGAACTTCCCAAACTGTTCCTTACCCGTTCACCATTTTCTTTGAAGAAACTGTTAATTTTTTATCATGTAACTCAGCACCATACCTTATCGTTGGCTGTTCCCAAGATGTGCAGCTGCAATTCATCACGGAGGAAGGTAAGAATCTAACTGATTTATCATTTTCTTGAATACGAAACATGCAATGTAACTAAACGTTTTTGCCTGTAACTAGCGGATCCACTGCTGCCGCTCTGCATGCTGGGATACCACAGGTTTGTAAACTCCTCCTCCTCCTCCTCATCCTCTCTCTCTCTCTCTCAATCCGTTTGTATTGGATGGCAGGTACTGTGTCCATTTATGCTAGATCAGTTCTATTGGGCTGAAAGGATGTATTGGCTTGGAGTTGGGCCAGAGCCACTGAGAAGAAACCACCTGCTTCCAGATACAGAGGATGATGTAAAGGAAGCTGCAAATATGCTGTCAAGAGCCATACACAATACATTATCTCCACGAGTCAAAGCTCGTTCATTAGAAATCGCTGAAAGAATTTGTCTTGAGGTAATATCCGATATACCTTTTCTTGAAGGATATAGAAGTCCATTCTTTACTTTAGTAGCTTGAAGCACAAGTATGGTCACTTCTGTTGAGTTTTCATCACCGATTAGCTTTAGCTACTCCTTTGAATTTGATGTAATCTTTGACGTTGTTCATGTCCCTGATGTATGGGGTAATTTACTCTGATTATGGTTACTGGTTCCTTCAACTTTCAGGATGGAGTCTTGGAAGCAGTGAAGAAACTGAAGGGAGAAATGGGATGCTCCAACTGAGGTTAGAGATGATTGCTATTTACCAGTTACTTTATCGATTTTTCTTACAATTTTGTATTCGGTAGGAAAATGTGGGCTATGATCATCGCCGATCTTGAACATAACTCAATCAGTCAAAAATGTCACGAGCACAACTATTCAACATGTTCCAAGGCATCCACAATGGTCATCCTCCTCGAGAGGTTGCTCTTGTCGGTTAATTCTGTTAATTGAGGAGAAAGAATCACAACAAGCTAGTCAGTCCACAATGGTAAGGCTGTTCCTTGAGGTTGGCCTTGGTCGTCATGTATGTTAACAATAAACTTAGAAATTACATAAGCATTAGAAATATTACGTAAACTTAAAAACATTACTTAGAAAAATCGAAATATGAGACATGTAGTTGCACGGGAGTGGCGGGGGAGGAGAGGAAGTCGGGTCTCCAATATCGGATGCCCGAAGATAGGGAAGAAGGCCGCGGAAGAGGCTCTACTGTGGATGTTCTTGAGAAATATATTGATGAAAAGAGGAAGTAAGGAAATTATCGATTTATCATATTTCAATTATAGACATGTAAGTGACAAATTACAAAACATTAAAAAGGCGAGTTCTCTCTTACAATAAAAGCGCTAGTATTATACCGGATTATGTCGTACGACATTCAGATTTTGAAGCATCCATAGTCATTTAGTCTTATCAAAGCTAAAATATAGACGTTAAATAATATATACGGGAGTAAACAGCCGGTTAAAACAAAATATGTGGCCGGTTAAAACAAAATATGTGTAGTCCAAGAGTTAGAGCATGTACAGTAGATAGACTCACATACGAGACTCCCTTAAATTAAACAGTGTTCCACAGTGTGAGATTCATGTATGAGACTCACATTCTGAGTGCATAAAATTAGATTTTTAGAGACCACGTGGCGCGTTTTGGTTTGTTGGCCGCGTCGCACGCTTTTTGCTTCCACAGCGATGCAACCCACGACTCGTGGTTTGCGAGTCACGCTTATGAGTCGCACGCTGTAACTGCTCTAATTGAATGTGTTTCAGGGCATGTACAATGCATCGAACCGCAACTTCAACACGAATAAATAGCGGGTCGCGGGTCTGGCACACCATTTTTGCGACCACAAACTTAATCACTTTGTTGATTAAGTTCACACATGAAACTAACTAGGAGGTGGCACTGCGCATCGTGCGGTGCTTACATTAACAACATACACACGAAATATAATCATGAAACTTATCATACAGAAATGCAAGAAACAAAAGAAGGCATTGGACAAATGTTTGTTCATCGTTTAAAAGGATGTTTCTCTGAATAAATTGACACAATGTGCACAAGTCACCTTAAGACTAAACTCCTGGTTATTACATAATATAATAATAAGGTTCAATTTGGTTATTCAAGAACTTGAGGAATTCCAAAAAAATAAGAGTAAAGGTTCCTATGAAAGCAGCACTTCGGGGTTAAATGAAGGTCTTGTTGTATAATTCTCCATGATTCATATATTAGCCATTTTACAAATAACTTCCGCCGAGATGTACTTTCTTCTTTTGCATTTTACATCGAGACGAGCGATTAGCGATCAAGAAAATTTACAAACTTGCTTTCTTGGAAGTACTGGTAAAACTCTTTCCAATCAGCTCCACCAGCCAAAGCTGCATAGCCAATTAAACCTAGTCCTGCAACAAGTGATAACTGACATGTAATGGAGTTAACTTGTATTTTTCTAGCTTATTAAGTATGTTTCTAGCTTATTCATTAGAGAAGAACACATTTTTGAAGTTGAAGAGCTAACTTGCGTAACACTACGTTACTTCTTTCCTTTCCTGTTTTTCTATTTTACCATGAGTCGGGAATGACACAAATCCACAACATATCAGAAGGCACGGATAAGAAACAGTGGAAAGTTGAAACTAAAATAAGGAATAGACGGTCTTTTTCAAGGGCAAATATTTTGTCACTACTCACTTCGTGCTTTAGAACTCCGATAACTTTGTACAGGGCATAGATTGCATTTGAAGGTAGGTAGAAAATTAAAACAGTCAACCAAGATATACTAACTTCAGCTAGTCTACACTGTGATTCGGAACTCAGAGAAAGGCTTTTCTCATGGCTGACCTAAGAGCTGGTGAGGATGACTATGTTCACTTCCTAATCTCACACTCACAAAATTAAAGAACCGTGACATGAAGATAGCAGTTTCTATCTCATTACTTATCAATGAACATTATCCTCGTAGATTTAGGAACTCATAACACAAAGATGCAAATTTTGACATGTACCTGTTGTGGCACTACTTCAGGAACTGCGTTGGGACTCCTATCACCTAGACATTCTTGTTGTTTCTTAGAGAGTGCATTGGTAATGTCTTGGAAGACTTCGTCAAATTCATAGGTATAGACATCATCAAATTCTCTCTTAAACATCGCCAGTAGAATGTACTTCATGCAAAGCTTTAACGACGAAAAGAAATTCTTTCCTTATGACAATCAAGATACTTTGAAAGAGATAATCTTTATGTATACAGAACATATGGAAAACCATTTTCTGTCATCACACTATGATGGGGATTGGAGGAAGATGGTAAAGTCTGTAGATGAGTTGAAACACGTTAAAGTTCGAGGTCATTGCACTGAAAGTTATAAATGCATTGTTGGGTATGCTCGTCATGCTGCAAACCATATGATGATGAAATCTGAACCATCGATAAGATACAAAGTATTTCCCGTGCAAATTCGTTTTTTTAAAAATTCTAACACATTAACCTTGTCAATATGTCTTATGTAGGTCAACCATAATATATACCTCTAGAAATTGAATGAGATAATGACAGGTGTTTACCCGCACATGCTACATATTATTCAGTGGTATCTCCATGACGAAGAGATCCACCCTTTATTCGCTCTGAGAGACCGTGATATTCAGTGGTCTTATCGGATGGAACTGGTAATTTAGCATATTCACATTTGCTCTTGTTTAGTAAACAACTAAAACTTTGAAGACACAATTTGTTTTGTATTCATTGCTAATATTAGGCGTTGAAGGCTCTCAACTAGTGTTACCATGGTTCATACAAGTGCATGCACATACAAAGAGTGAAAACAGTTGCAAAAGTCGATATGGATTGACTTTTGCAATCGACTTTTGCAACTTTTTTCACTCTTTGTATATGCATACACTTGTATGAACCATAGTAACACTAGTTGAGAGCCTTCAAAGCCTAATATTAGCAATGAATACAAAACAAACCGTGGCTTCAAAATTCTAGTTGTTTACTAAACAATAATAAATGTGAATATGCAAATTACCAGTCCCATTCAATGAGACCACTTAATATCACGATCTCCCAAAGCGAATAAAGGGAGGATCCCTTTGTTAAGGAGATACCATTGAATAACATGCGGCATGTATGGAAAAACACCCGTCATTATCTCATCCACTTTCTAGAGAGATATATTATGGTTGGCGTACATAAACCATATCGACAAGGTTAGTGTGCTAGAATTTAAAAAAATCGAATTTGCACCGAAAATATTGTGTATCTTACTGTTGGATCAGATGTCATCTCCATATGGTTTGCAACATGGCGAGGGTATCCAACATTGTATTTATAATTTTCATTACAATGACCTCTAACTTTAACGTATTTTAACTCATTTAAAGACCTTACTATCTTCCTCAAATCCTCATCATAGTGTGATGACAGAAAATGGTTTTCAATATATTCTTTATACATAGAGGTTATCTTATTCAAAGTAACTTGATTATGATAAGGAAAGAACCTCATTTTGTCGTTCAAGATTTGCATGAAGTACATTGTACTGGCAATGTTTAAGAAAGACGAGAGGTTCTGAAGTAGACTCTTAGCACCTCGGGTCATATGGGAGTGATTTCACCAATTATTCGGGGTCACTGCAAGTTCAAGCAAATAAAGTAAGAACCCAAGCAAATATGTTACTAATAAATAAAAAATTACACAGTTGTTAAAACTGGACCAGTGAACTTACCGGGGAGATTGTGAAGTCGGTGACGGTGCTAGGTAAGAGGCCGCACGAGAGGATTTCGTAGACGGTGGAGGAGTTTCCGGGGAGAGCGAGTGACGGAGTCGCAGCGACGGCGATGAGGACGAGCAGGTCT
>JAYMSV010002034.1:0-11693 GCA_036897745.1 Erodium moschatum
GGGAGGACCAGACAATATCCTGGTGCCCAGAGTTTCGACCCTATTTTGTACATCATTATTTGCATTAATGCAAGCCTTTATATCGTTTAAAAAAAATCATTTAGAATACAAATAAACAACCTAAGCTTTTTTGAGTTCCCTTCCTACTTTGGAAATAAATATTGTAATAAAATATAAATGTGCATTAAACTACAAACAAATTATTATAGATTACATACAATAAATGTTTGAATAAATGTATATTGAATTACAGAGTTATTTCTTTCAAAAATATATTTTGTTACTATTTTGTACATTTTTATTCAACTGTATTAACAGAAGAGACGCCTTTTCCTTTCCTATTATTATCTAGGAAATTGTACAATGAGTTGTACAGTAAATGTTGTGACAAGTGTTGTAAATATGGTTCGATACAAAATAATTCTAACACAATTCTTCGTTTCCAAATCACACGAACTTGCGTTTTCAAATATATGTTAATTTGTACATAAATCGGTTAATATGATGTTTTATCAAATTGTATTTGTTTTGGGTTTGCTAATCAGTAGAGCTGTTTTGGTGAGTCTTCCCCAAGTTGATAACCAGAAACCTGACAATACGAGCCTTTAGAATTAGTTCCGAGAATGCCCTTACACTAAAGGGTCGCAGGGACAAGGTGCGTCCCAGTTCCCACTATCTCGAGTGCCGAGCCCGCGGTGCGGCCGAGGCTCGAGCCACAACCATCCAATGTGTTTCCTTTCTAGGCCATCGTCCACCAGTTGGCCACGCAGCATGGGTCCACGTAATCTGGCCCAAGGGTATTATGGTATTTCCAGTACTGATTCATCGTCCTGTGTCATGCACCAATTACTAAATCAGCACGAGGGACTGTCCCCGTCATACAACAAACACTCGATTGACTCGACCCTCACTTGGTAATAATCCCTCTGTATTTACCAATTTGCCCTTCACTTGATTCTCAATGTGCCGTCTAATCCGCTCACTGTCTTTACGAATATGTTCTATTTTGAAAGAGTAGCATTTTGTGAAAATAAAATTTGTTGCAGCTGATGGCATGCGTGCACGTGTCGATTGTTAAGAGGTGATAGAAATGTTTTTCTTATATCTAATATCAAATCTTATTATTATCGGTTAATTATTTTTATTTATTATAAACAAGTCTATTTACTTTTATTTTGATCTATTTTAAATAATAGTTTTGCTGAATCAAGATACATAGTAAAGTTATGGATTTAACTCATTTATCCGTTATATATGAAAAGAGATTTTGTCGTATATTAATATGTCAATATAAAAACGTGTCAACTAATTTATACAATCATCTTTTTGTAAATTAGTCGTTTTCCATTTACCATATTAACCTTTCAATTTCCTCTTCTTCGAATTTATTGTGATATTCGATTTATATTTGACTACGTGTACATTACCGTATACAACTCTTCTCAATGCAAAGGTTTCATATGATAATAGGTCAATCACATACTCCTGAAATTTTGAAAAGAAATGGCTGGAAAAATGGTGGGGATAAGGGTAGGGGTATTTTAGTAATTTAGAAGGGGGGGTTAAAGAGGAGGTCCCCGTTTCTTATAATTTTGTGGGTTAATTTTCGTCTACTGGTTATGGTCTTTGTTTGGTTCTTTCTTCTTTGAGGCTCGAGGCCATTCATTTTGCTGCTATCAGGTGTGCTTGTCTTAGAAGCACTTTCCGGCTCCGCAAATCCATCCTAAACCCTAAAAATCCACCGAAACCCTCTGATTATGGTCTTTGTTCTTCACAAATGGAGCTTGGGAGCCTAAGCATGGTCACAGCTTCGCTGCAGCTTCTCCTTGTCCTACGCTTCTGGTCACTCCCTGCTCTCTACTTCCTCCTTCTCTGTTTCTTCTTTTTACCGGCTGCAATCGGATTTTCTTCGATTCGTTTACGTATTCCCCCCTTTTTACGCGGCTTCTTATTATCTTGTGCTCTTTCTCGAGCTTTGATTGTCTTTTTCGTTTTCCATTTCTGGGAGCTGTTTGGTTTTGATTTCTCATCTGTTTAGAATAGCGTCGATGATAGTTTAGATCTTGTTATAATTTTTATGCGATTTAATAAACGATTGATTATGTCTTCCGTGATGAAATTAAATAAATTAGTAGTGATTTATTTTTATTTTGGAGGATATTGTTTTATTATTTATTTCTAATAAGTTGCGTCTGAGAATGGGCGTGTTTGGTCACTGGTTAGTTTAGATTCTCTGATAAGTTTTGGAACAAGCTTGCTTGGTTTTGGAGATGTCAGACATGTTCGTTGTGATCATCCAAATTTGTTTTCTTTAAAGTTTTGTTAGGAGTTTCGGATGGTTGAGCGGTTTGTTGATTTGTGAGGATTTAACTTCAAAGTATTAGTGATGCCAATGGGACTTGCTTCCAAGTTTTCTGGAAAAATGGATTTTTTTTTTTTATGTTCTAAGTCACTGCTGGAGCAATTAATTAATGGCTCAGAACTGGGTTAAAGTTAATTTATATGTTTAATTATCTGGAACGATTGCATTGTTGTTGCCTGTTGGACCTACTTCTATTTGTGTCATTTAATATTTTCTGCATTCTTTTGTTTCTTTTAATAGTCTATCCATCAGTTTTGTTCTGTTTTTTTTTTTGTTTCTTGAACAAGTTTCCATGTCATGTTTGGTTGCTCAGTAACTTAAAAAGAGAAAAAGGGAAGTTTTACCTTTTTCCGGGTCTTGAAGAAAAGAGTTAGTCAACTCTCTTGATCCATATATACATATGCAATTGGTTCTCTGTTATGCTGGATTCTTGGTTAACAACGTATCATGCTATTTCTTATGGCATTTCCACAATGATTTCATTCCTGATTTTTTTTCGTGGTTTGGTGATTTTGTTTTAGTGGTTTTTTTTGCCAACCTTAACTAGACAGTATGAACCACTCCTAACATGGGTGTCATTTGATCTGGTGATTTATTTAGGGGATTGAGTCATGCTGCCAAAGAATTCCGTCTCATTGTGGTTCCTTCATTTGCATTTTTTCTCCTTGCCTTATGTGGACCTTGGTCTTTGGCTGGAATCTGGGGATCAGCAGAAGATGCACGTCACTCCTACAAAGATAATTGTGATATGATTTTGGGTGATATCTACTTAGGTGGTACTAATTTGGGCTATGGAAATCCAATGAGTGATCCAAGTGTTGACAATGTTTGTCCTCATTCTGATTCTTTCTGCTTTCCTTCTACTTTACCTGGTTTTCCATCTAAAGAGAACAAACGTGAACTCGTTGGTTCAGAAGATTCTGGGAGTCAATCTGATGGTATACTGTTTGGAGAATCTATTCGGCAGGCCGATAACCTAAGCTGGTCATTCAACAGTGGCAAGTTTGAGTTGTTCAATGGAAGGACTCTTTCTTGTTCATTAAGCTTCAGAGAGGGTAGAGATGAGTTCTCATCCATTGAAGTCAATGATGCTAATCAATATGACCTTTCTTCCTGCAGAGGACCTTTAGATAAACACAAGAGCACAGAGTTCATGCCAACCAAGACATCTGAAATGATGAAATCAAGTGCTTATGATGGCTCTCTGTCACCTCGTATAGAAATTAGTCCTCCTGTTCTGGACTGGGGACATAAGTATTTGTATTTTCCTACAGTAGCTTCCTTAACAGTGTCAAACACTGACAGTGACAGCACTTTACATATATATGAACCATTCAGCACTGATGCTCAATTCTATTCTTGCAATTTTAGTGAGGTTCTGCTAAGACCTGGGGAAGTAGCTTCAGTTTGTTTTGTGTTCTTACCTAGATGGTTGGGCTCATCCTCAGCTCACCTTATATTGCAAACAAGCTTTGGTGGTTTCTTGGTCCAGGCTAAAGGCTTTGCTATGAATTCCCCTTATGGTATTCAGCCTCTACCTGGCCTTGATGAATCTTCCAGTGGAAAGTGGATAAAGAACTTGTCTTTGTCCAATCCTTTGGACGAAACCCTCTTTGTGGAGGAAGTTACTGCATGGATATCAGTTTCTTCAGGGAATTCCTCCCATAACTTAGAAGCTAGTTGTAGTATGCAAAAAGTTCATGATTCTGATAAACTTGGTTTGCCAAATGTGAAGGATTGGTTGACTGTGAATAGTGGTCAAGTTGGTTTGCCATGGTTGGCGATTAGGCCTCATAGAAGCTGGGAGATACATCCTCAAGGCTCTGAGAATATTGTGGAACTAGATTTCTCAGTAGAGTCTGAAGGAAAAATCTCTGGCATTTTGTGCATGCAGTTGGTAAGGCCTTCTCAAGACAAGTCAGAGACAGTTATGGTTCCTCTTGAAGGTCATCTGAATGGAAAAGCTACTAGTAATGATTTTGTCGATCCTGTGACAATATCGCTCGAGGCACTGGTTCCAGTTTATCTCAGTGACTCTGTTGCCATTGCTATATCTCTAAGAAATAGTGCTTCTTGCATATTGAACGTTGTCAAAGTTGCTGAAATTTCAGGCACCAAGCTTTTCCACATCAAGTACATAGGAGGCTTACTACTTTTTCCAGGCACTGTCACTCAAGTTGCTATTGTTACTTGTGATCATCTTCCAGATGAGTTGTTTGGTTCTTCACCTGAAGCATTGAATTCAAACAAGAACTTTAAGTTACAAATACTGACAAATGATTCAAGTAGTCCCCAGATTGAGATTCCTTCTCAGGACATAATTAATATTTGTACAAGCCATCAAAAGGATTCATCTGTTGGATATGAACATGACTCCAGAATGATTGAATCTCGAAATAGAATGACAAGTGCCCTGCAGTTGCCATCACCTGTCAAGGTATGTGTGTTCTCTGATTCATGTATCTTGTACACGTTCATAATGGCTCATATATTAAACTTGGTTCCAATGGTGTAATTGCTACCCGAATTTCATTTGCTATCTTCTAGTTCTTAAATTGTAGGTATAGATTGTTTCTGGTCCCATTGTCATATCATTTCCTTTGCCATCTACTCATAGATCCAAGACAAAGTTGTAATTACCTGCTTCCCATTACAAGATGTAGTCTCTATATCCATTTTGTATGTTGTGGGAACAATCATTGCTATACATCTGCTCATATGTCCTGCATGTACATACGGGTTTCTTTTAATTTGTGGAGAGAGAAGTTTCACGGAAGATGAAGGGAAGAGAAATTGTATGCCTTTAGTGAGCCATAGTAGTTGGTTTGACACTAGCCAATGCTTTTTAGTTTTTATACATAGTTATATAAATAGCAAGCACATCAAATTACATAGATATTTGTTGACCAACTGGTTCATATCATCTACCTTTTTAGCAGGAAACTTATATTGAGAGACAAAAAGTATGAACTGTTATCTTGTATTCACTTTCTTTCTACCGTGACATTTATCAGCCATTGAAGTTTTGTGTTTCCAAATTTTGTGAAAGAGACGAGCTGTGGGAGCCCTTTGTTAATGCTTGATATTAATAACCATTAGGAGATTGGTTTTGTTTCTTCAGAGAAGGTCCAGAAGGAATATGTTCTCCATTGAGTATAAACCTTTTCTTTTTGGCATCGGTGTAATTGAAATTGTCATTGTGGATTAGAACAAGGATTACCATTATTGTTGCTGCTGTATCAACATTATTAAAGACTTGAAAGGTCTAGTTTACCTCTTGTCAAATTATTCCCTTTGGTTTTCAAATATAGAAACTAGGCAGGTGCACAGACAAAACACTTATACACATTTCAGTTCTGTAGAATCAGGGTAGTTTAACTATAGTATGAGAGTCATAGCACAAACAACCCTTCTATTGGTCCTTCCAAAACTCTATTGTTGACATGCTAAGAAATATATTTGTCAATGATTTGACAATTTAATGTTTGGGAACTTGAGTAAATGTACTTGGCTGAGTTGGAGTGACTGCTAATTGTTGCTACTGACCTCATTGATTTCTTCCGTAATGTCACCAGAGGTCTACAATTTAAGCATGTTAGTCTCAAACATTGATTTTCAGTTATGTTGTTTGAATTTGAAGATAATTGTCTATTATAAGTAATATGCTTTTGTGAAATATATCTGAAGGTTCTGGAAGTGGCAGAGCCAGATGAGTTGGTGCTCGCGAACTGGAAATCTCAAGGTACCAGTAGTGATGTGTCTGTACTGGAAGAGAGTGAAGTGTCATTTCCTATGGTTCAGGTGGGAACTCATTGTTCAAAGCTGATCACTGTCAAGAATCCAAGCCAGCAGCCTGTTTTAATGCAGCTCATCATGAACTCAGGAGAAATTGTTAATGAATGCAAGGGTCCGGATGGTTTTATACAGCCCCCATCATCGGGTGGTTTGGATCAAAAGGAGTCAACCAAACCAACAAGATATGGTTTCTCAATATCAGATAATGCAGTTATAGAGGCTTATGTTCAACCTCACAGTACAGCTTCTTTTGGACCAATATTCTTCCACCCTTCAAATCGATGCCAATGGAGAAGTTCAGCTCTTATAAGGAACAATCTTTCTGGTGTGGAGTGGTTTTCTTTGATGGGATATGGAGGGTCTCTTTCCCTACTTTTATTTGAAGGGTCAGAACCTGTTCGAACTGTAGAATTTAATCTCAATTTGCCAATTCCATTCAACACCTCTTCTCCAGACCTATTGGTGCACACTGAGGGTGCTGTGCGTGCCTGTTCTCAGTCATTGTCCAAAGAGCTGTATGCCAAAAACACAGGAGACTTGCCACTAGAGGTGAGAAGAATTGAAGTTTCAGGCACAAAGTGTGGCTTGGATGGGTTTATTATACACAGTTGTAAAGGTTTTACTCTAGAACCAGGGGAATCGGTGAAGTTTTTGATAACGTATCAGACTGATTTTTCAGCCTCGGCTGTCATGGTTCACAGAGATCTTGAGTTGGCCTTGGCCACTGGCATGCTTGTGATACCCATGAAGGCAAGTTTTCCTTCCTACATGCTCAGTTTCTGCAAAAAATCGTTGTTCTGGGTACGAGTTAAGAAAGTGTTTCAGGTGGTCCTCCTTGCTGCTCTCTTGATGTTTTTGGTATTTTGCTTCACATTAGGCTCACAGGATTCCTTGTGCAAGGGTGAGCAAAATTCCATTCCCATGGTAAGAAGGGAAGCAAAATCGCCTCTTATTCATTGTAATGGGAAAACCAAGAAGCCATCCCTGTCATCTAAAATGAATGGGTTGCTGAAGTCAGTGGAGGATAGAGCCACAGTGCATGGATCTCTTGGTAGATGTCCTGATGTTCAGAGTGGAGTTTCAGGACATGAGATTACTGGTCAACATGTGAAACTTAGTCTAGTTAGCCAAAGCCAAACCATTAACTTTTCACATACTCCAAAGGTAAAAGCATTGCCTTTTGTGCCGTCAAACTCTGGAACAATTAATAATTTTGATATACCAGAAGAACCAAAACCTGGTAATCTCACAGTGAGGACTGGAAAAGAGAAGGGAAGAAAAAGAAGGAAGAGAAAGGGTGCTGTCTCTGGACTGTTTGAAGTTTTAAGTAGTCATAGTGGAAATTCAACTCCATCATCTCCCTTGTCCCCTGTCTCAGCAACACCTCCAAAACAAAAGGGGCCATTGTCTCCTGATGTGGATAGATCACATGTGGTTCAGAATCCGTTTGTGAAAGTTGCTAACCCGCACACTAAGAGGGATCACGTTGCTGCACATGCTCCATATAAGGCAATCAAATTGAAGTCTGATGCTCAGGAGCACCCTCCAACACCGAGAAAGACCCCTAGCAATTCTGTTCTGTTGCCTTCTGCTACCCCTTCATGCACTGGTAGGCCTGATTCAAATGTGTGGAGTACAACATTTTTGGCACCAGCATCAAGACTTCCTGTGCATGATAGGGCCCCTGGGCCGAAACGCTGCTGCCAGAAAACTGTAAAACCAGAAGAAAAGCCAGGCCTTAAGGATGATTTTATGTATGATATGTGGGGCGACCATTATTCTCAACTTCATTCCATATATGTAGACCGTGACTCTGAGAGCTTCTTTGTAAGGGGTCCACAAACCCTCATACCTGCATCTCAGCCGAGTTCTGTAAGTTGTTTTTATAAAGTGGGTTAATGATAAATTACCAAATAATTTAAATACCTGAATCTCCAAGTTTCTCTTTCTCTTGCTTATTTACTTTTTTTTTTGGAAATTATGGAAAGAAAAAAGATATACACAGAAAGTGATGAGCTATTATTAACTTAAGAATGTTTATGCTTAGAACAGATTGGATGACATTATTTTTGTCAACGTTGAAGCTTTTACAAATAGAGTTTTCACATTTTTCCTTTTTGTTTCCCTTTCAAAATATAGGCTTACGTTTCTTTCTTTTTTCCAAAATTTAGGATGTTGCTTTCTTTCTACCCCTCTAGTTTCTTTCTTTTAACATTCATTTTTGGTCATCTGTATTTGTGGGTGGTGCAATGAAATACTTCTCCACCTATGAAGTATGGAAGATCCTATTTAAGATTGTTGTATGTGGTATGTTAAAGAAGTTATATACAACCTAGCTAAACTTTTGCATAAAAGCTTCGTACAAGTCGTTCTGTTTCGAATTTCTTTTGCCTTTGTGGTCAAACAGGATTTCAGTATTGTAGCAGATGCTTAATCTTCTATTATAGGAAAAGAAAGATGTCTCTTTGAGCTAGTTTGTTTTTGTCATCTGTTTTTCTGGTTGAGAGATGCATGCATTATCTTAACCAGTGCATGTTCAAAAGACTTCAGCTAATTTGTAGAGATTTAGAAGTAATTGCGTAGACAGTAGGGCGATAATAGGCGAATTTGGGCAAGGTACTTGGTGCAACTTACCCATCAGAAGAAATATAGCTGTGGTGCAAGCTAAGAAAGATGTAAAAATGCATGCTGATAAATAGGACTCAACGTATTTAGTATTATTCTGAATGAAATATGTGTTAATACAAAGCAGAAGGAATCAACATAAGTTCGGGCCAAGTGATAAAGAGCTCACTTCTACATAAGAGAGGCGTGACAAATTAAAAAACATAAAGCAAAGTGATGCTCCTTTAATGACATTGTTGCTCTTGTTTTGTGGATGAAAATAGCTCAACTGTTACGTAATATGGCTAAATGTTTTGGGGCTGGGAAATGTTGAGCAATCTTGAGCCTTATAGATGTACATGTTTGTTCCACTTGACATAATAATTAAGCCTCTTCAAAATGCCGACTTAATGTATCTGTGGAATAGCTGATACACTTGACTCAATTATATGTCAAGTATTGTTTCTTTTTCCTTTGCACTAAGTTGTGCAATGCATGATATTTTGATCCTTATTCTGCAATTCTGTTTTACTTCCAAATCTAGTGCAAGTATGAAGAGATGACATATGAATGGCTCATTAAGTCCGAGTGCAAGTGGCGCATGAGGATGTATTGTGTATGTTTGCAATTTGCAGTATCAGGTAGGCTGGAGATGAAGTGAAAATAATGGCAGACTGAGGATTAGATGCAAGTGTTGTTGCGGGCTGATAGAAGTTGTATTTACCATTTTTTTTCCAGCAGTAACAGCAGGTATGGGGATTTCATTTCTGAAATGAGAGCATTATGGTGCCGCAGCCTATTCATCCATGGAGTTATTAACTCTTCTGAGGAATTAAGTGACTCTAAATTTAGCTGTATATGTATTCTGTGACATCTATTTTTTCTTCTTCTGCTTGATGATGCTTATCAGGTTACACAGGTGTCCATTGATTGTATATGGCGGAGAATGCAGCTGAGCTTGATCCTTGGTACTTTAGCAGAGATGTGCAGGGTCCTCAACAAAGCTTATTTATAAACACTCTCCGGTGAACTTGGCATGTATGTCTAGCACTGAACTGTGCTAGTTCATAGCAAGACCTCATGGTCGGAGGAAACTTTCAGTTCTACATGGCTTTCTGAATGGCTACTCAGAGATACATAACGATTCCTAGTCTATTGGAATAACAAGTTAACACTCTGCAAGCTGTTGGATTGGTATCTACTTGATTTCATGAAATAGTTGGAATCATTGCTGGACTGGGTTTGCAGCCATCAGATAAGCTTAGGAGTTTTGTGCCTCGAGTGAAATTGAAGCAAGCTTCAGCATAGGTAGTCCCATGAACGAACAAGTACTGGGCACGTACACAGTAACAGTGCATAATCATATGGAAAGTGTGGTTTGTTTTTACAGCAAACTAATATATGGCTTACTATTATGAATTTATCAATATCGTCAGATAATTTGAAGTGGTAAGGCCAGGAGGGGCAAATATATCATTTTGTTCAGTAGTAAACAGAGCAAAACAAATCACTCATAATTTTAGTAGAGGGTTGGAAAACTCATGAATGCAATTTTGTATTACCCAAGAAAGAATGAAGTTGTTCTGCAACTAATTTATGCAATTGCTACTGAGAGAAGGGTAAATTTAATGATTCTAGAAGTGATACACTAGGTACTAACTACTGAGAATCAGTGTGTAAGAATGATATCGTCTCTCAAATTCAGCAACTAGACTGCGAACAATTATTGCAAAATACAAAAAAAATGTAAGCAGATCAAAGAATGGGGCACTGTACCTAGGGGATTATCTTGTCTTGCAGCCTTCACCTACAAAACAATAGTTTTGGAAGCAGTGTGTGGCTTAGCCGAATGGGGATGGACCAGGACCAGGACCAGGACCGGCAACTGCATCTGATCTCTTGAGGCGTCCCATTCCACAAATAAAGCAGCCAGGTGTTGAGATTGCAGAGAATTTGGCGCTGCACAGATCACAAACATCATATCCAATGGTTGACAAACGGCTAAGAGTGGCAGAACAGAACTGAGAGGTATCTTCCAAAGGATCGATGGACTTGTTGGATGCACCTCTCATCACACACATTTCAATCAAGCTTTTAAACTCCTCTTGTTTACTTGAAGGCGCTTTAGACAAGAGAAGTTCAAGCATCTGCTTTGAATAAGCGTAATTTTGCACCTCCATGTTTCTTTTAATGGCACTCCTCAGGCAATTTATGCGGTGCTTCGCCAGAAGAGGTAAGGAGCCTAGATGGCGGGACAGTCTTGCCATCTCATCTTTCGCACTGATTGCACTTGGACCATGCATTTTCTGCAACCTTCCAATTTCCTGTTGTAAGTCAAATTCGGTCACAACACATGCTAACAAGGAAACTGCGTGATACAAATAGTAGGTAGAGAACATCACATATTATTTATGTAATAGTGCCCGCTATAACATAGTGCACAGATAAGTTTACCAACTATGGCAGTACTGTTAGGATTCCCATCATGGGGTTCGTTCTTCAATTCTCATCATGAAAATATTGTGTCGCATCAGTCGCATCGCATCAGACCAGCCAAACATAGTAAGAGTCATATGTGAACAATGGGGGTCACATATGAATAATAAAGGTCACATGCGAATAATAAGGATCAGACTTTGGCATTAGTCATTCTCAAGTCTTGCTTACCATAGTCGTGTTCAGAGAAGCTAAGAGTCTTGGAATAGTCCTCCTCTAAGTTTGTATTATAATCAATAAAGCTTTCGTTTGTGTATATCTCTGTGTTTGCATATTTATCCTTGTGTCTATCTAACCCTTTGATCCCGATAACCTCCTAAGTGATTAAACCTTTCAAGGTGAAGAACATATTCTCATAGCAGATAATAATTAGGGTAAATTACGTCTGACTACCCCGAACTATACACGATTAACGGCTGACTACCCCAAAGTTCAT
>JAYMSV010002035.1:0-11692 GCA_036897745.1 Erodium moschatum
TATTAACTGTTTTAATAAAGAATTAAACAAAACAACAAAAAAACAATTAAAATGTCCAGTCAACATCCACTCACAATCAGAGCCTCAGACTAGAGCCTCACCACTGTGGAACACAGCTAAAATCAGGGCCATGAGGCCCTAATTTCTGCACAACCAGCACAAGAGCCTCACAATCAGGGCCTCACAAGAGCTTGTGCGTTGTACATGCTCTTAGTCTATGTAGTTGTAGGGAGTATATTTTAAGTTTCTCTCTCCTCCAAATAACTATCTTCTACAACTACCTCTATAATGGTAAACAAATTAGTAGTTGTAGGAGCTAATTGTTTGCACTTTTAATATTTTTAAAACAACACTTCTAAAACCTTTCGCTGCCACGGTAGCTGAAAAATATGGGTTGTAATAATCTTAAAAGGTAATAGATGGTAGTTCAAAATCAAGAATTAAACAATCGAGAACATCATATTCCGAGTTTTCAAAATCGAAAATATCGTTGTTAGTAATTGATGGGTTGAGAAATCTGAGAAGAATTGAAAAGGAGAGTTAAATTTTGAAAGAGATAGGTCATATTTACAAGGGTTTGGTTTTATAGTTGTTGGAGTCGATGTTGCATTTTTTACGGATTTATAAACGCATGTCATGGTCCCATTAGGCGATGTGTCTCATAAACTTATCGGTGTGTCGACGCCTTGCCAATCGCACCTGAGCACCGTTTCTCTCACTGACTCCAAACCACTTGTCCCTTCCTGAACGAATCACCACCCAATTTATCGTACTGTTTGTGACCTCAAGAACATGAGCGGAACTAAAAGGGTACAGGGTGTTTGAAACACCTTAATATATATTGAAAATTGGCTTCATGGATGAAAACTTTTATACATTTCCCCTTTGCAATGAGTTTGATTTCTACCTGAAACATTTCTATATTTTTTTTTACCGTTTTTTGTTTGGACGGTAAGGTCTTGTGTTGATTTGTATGGAGATAGTTATGTTATTGCTACATAAAATTATCAAATGTATCTTTTAACCATAACAGATGAAATGAACATTTTATCTTGAACATAAATAAATAGATCATTCAGAAACTTCTTCACACACAACAACCGGATACATTATTAAAAATTTAATAATAAACTAATAACCAAAACCTTAAACGTTGTATTATAATATATTCAAAAGAATTCAAAATATATTCAATCTCTAAACTATGTTGAGTAAATAAAACACATTTAAAAATTATCGTGGTGTAGAACTCGACTATGTGAATGATGAGGAATTGAACTATTCTTATTTAACGATTACCGATCAAACACCCTGAATTATACTCAAACAAGTGCGAAATAAGCCTACGTTACATCACACATGTTACTTGTCTGGACGAGTGTAAGCTAGTATGGTGTAATAGGTCTGAAGAAGGGCGAGTTGTAGAACCAGAAGTGTTTGGAAAAAAGAGAGTGTTATCCAAGGCGATGAAAAATACTGTTGCAGTAGCGTTCTCGTCCATTTGCTGCGGGGTTTGTTGCATAAATGCTCAACCTTTTGGATCAGCGGCAACAGATAGCTGTCTTTTCTTTCGTGAACAATGTCCTTTGCAAGGCTGTGGATGAGGGCAGTGAACTCATCGTCCCCGCCCACAACATAGCTAACAATCCCATGCTCGCGGAGCAAGCCAAAGTCCTCTCTCGAGCTCACGAGACCCCTCAGAAACGCAACGTATGAAGTCAGGTAAGGGTGCGATGCTGTGCAGCACTCGTACGCAATCAGGTTCTTCAACAGAGGACCGGTCGTGCCATCTATGTGTAGGCAAGGAATTTCCACTACTCTGCCACGGACACTGCTGTCTAGGAGACTCTTCTCACTCTTCTTCAAGGTGATGCTCGAATCCAACATGTCCTTGGCAGAAAACAAGGAACCTGTTTCTGGAGATGTGTGTTTTGGGCCTCTAATGTCAAGAGAGAATGGAGATTCAGGCTTCAAGGTGGAGTAGATCAGTGCAAGAAGATGCTCGGGTTCATTACGCTCTCGATATGCCAATGTTATGTGTTGCTCTTGAGGAACTAAAGGGGCAAAGAAGTTGAGAGCAAGAGATGTTATGAGATTTTGAGCACTCTGGGGTCTAGTCAACAAAAGTAGCCGTTGGAGAACCTTAATAGGTAACTGGTTCTCCAGCCTCATCAAATCCATCCTTAGCATGTGAACCATCCACTTTGTTCGAAATACAGGATCATCCTGTCAAAAGAAAACAAAGTCATCAGCAAAATGCATCTTTTGAAAAAAGGGAACATGTATCAAGCAGAACATTGATTTGAAAACGTATTATACATCTTTTTGCAGTTAATCATGGATAGCATAGTTTAAGCTCAACGATATTATCATCATTTTCGATATACAAAAGAGTTATTTGCAGTTTTTTTTTCCTAAAAAAAGGTAGCTGTAAAAAACGTTTTAAAGATTAGGAAATGGATACAAAAGAAATATATAGCATGCAACAACTATCTGCAATAACCCTTTGAAAAATTATACTATACAGTTTTAAGCAGAGAAGTGGAGGGATACAACCATTTCAGTTCTATAATTTGTTTATGTAATTACCTTTTCATCATTTTGGTAGAAGCAAAGAAGCTGGAGGACAAAGCAGCCATCAACAACCATCATGCGGACAAAATCTTCACTGGAAATAAGATCAAAAGTCTCAGAGTAGCAAGCTCTGGTTTCTTGCTCCATCGTCTGCATGGCTTGAGCCAGGCTTTGCAGGGTATGCTCTCTTTCTTCCCGGCTTTGATCCCCCAACAAACAACAAAGAAAGCGGAGTTTATGCGCTTCCATATGTTGGAGTGCTGGGCTGTTGTAATGAAATGGACCAACCGACACAAGTTCAGGATCGAAGTCATTTTTCTGACTTTTGTCATATGGCTTCATGCTTATAGGGGCTCTGAAGATTGAGCATGACTCATGTGATCTGAAAGAGACATTTTCTTTCATCGAGTTGTCCACAAGTGTCTGCACCCATTCCGCCATTGTGGAAGCTTTCCTGTCCTCTTAATCCTCCTCTTCCCTTCAAGTCTGAGATATTGGTTCACGGCCCTTTGCTCTTAAGATATGTTGGATACTTCACACATTAATCCTAAGCAAAAGTTTACAATGTTTATGCTCAGGCAATAGTAACTTTAACTTGAGAATAACTTTAACTTTAGATATGATATTCGGGGAAAAAAATTGAGTAGCATGAAAACATTGATTTTGGGAATATGTATTTATCATAAGAAAGAAAACCCAAAATGCTTTCTTTGCTTCCAAGTATTCTCAGAATTCTTGTGATGCAAAGTTTAAGGCCTGCATAGAACATGAAGTGAAATAAACAATATTGCAGGAATGGTAGGAAATGACATAACTTATATTTCCACATATCAACATGTATTCAAATCTAATCACAGAGCTCTCATAAACATTAACACTCCATGCAATAGCTGAGCTGTGCAGCCGTAAGAACTTATCATCAAACAACATTTCCCTCAAACAGAACAGCAACTGAACAAATTAAGCACAAAAAAGAAGAAAAAACAACTAGCTGAACTCAAAGCCAAAAAAATAAATAAATAAATAAATACGGTGTCTCAATTCCGAATAACTCGGTACCTCGGATGAAAGAAACTGGGAGATTCAGAACAGTCATGAATGGAGTTGGTCTTGCATACACCAACAATGCCGGCGGTGATTACGAAGATATACCTGCAGGGGCAATAAAAGCAAGAAAATATTGGGAAGAAAGTTTCGAGAGATGGGTTGTTCATGCTGAGCTGCAGAGATTCAAAATGATCAGAAAACGAAAAAGATAATTTAAGGGCTTCAGTATTGAACAGAGTGGCCTTTAAACTTTTATTAAAATAGTCTAAATCAGTCCATTAATATTGCTACGATGTAGTTTGGTAAGGAAGTCTCGTGTTAGATGCTTCTCTATGATTTCTTGCCAATCAAAATACACATTCTTTGTTTACATTTAAATAGACCTATTTGGTTGCAGATATGGGTTTGATTTGCAATTGTGAAATGAGATCCTCTGTTTCAGCAAATGAACTTTGATTTCTACTGAAATCAAGAATTTTCATTTCATGGAAAACTAAATTCGTAGCAGAAAGAAATAAGAGAAACACAAAACCGCATTCATTAGGCAAACACACAGCCAGATTGTTCAAACATTGAAAGAAGGAAACACTAAAGCAGCTTCTACAGCTAGAAGATAACTAAAGCCCATGACTACAACCGGTTCTACTACTAGAATGCCGGTTCTGCTGACTGCATCTTTAGACCTTGATCGCATACTTTCTCATTGGAAAGTACATCTCTCGCTTCTTGTCCCTCTCAGTCTTCAAAGATGCCTGAGTAATCACATAACAAATTAAGAAAGGGAACAGAATATCTAATCACCAAGCGGTTGACATAAATACAGATTTATAACTACTGAAATGGAAGATTGACTGGAAGTTCTACCACGGCATTTTACATATCCAACAACCCTAGTAAGAATTCTTATCGAACTTGTTCGAGAGTCAACAACCAATGTAGCTAGCATGGATTCAGAACATGTACAACTTATGTGCAAAACATGTTGAAGAACCTTACGGAGAATATAAGCAGTAAATGAATACAGCCATGTATAGTCCCATAAAGCTGCAATGCCCTTAACTATTGAAGAGAGTAGTGCTGGTGATGCCAAAACTAATTTAACCAAAACTTTCACGCTAGCTGTACCACAGACTTGACTTGACAAGTTCACACCATTAGAGATCTTGAAAGTTATTACACAACTGCCGGAGTTCAAGCCTACCATCCAGGCTCACGAGTATCACAAAATAAAACAAGCTAAACCCTCCATGTGCATAGTCCCAAATAGCTCAACACTATAAAAGCATTGTTATTTTGATCCCAGTTATATCAGACACTCAGCTCAATTATATCATGCATGCCTTTTTATTTCACCAATTGAGGCATCGTGCTCAAATTCTAAACTGTAATCACTTCAACATGCCAATTGTTACAGGTGCAAGCTGAAGCAATCAATACGCATATATTACAATAATAACTGAAAATAAGCACAATAATGACCTGGTGCTTGGTGAGGCTGGCGTCTGTGCCTTGACAACCTTGCTGCAACAACATAAAAACACAACCCCGATTGAATCAGTAACCAAATGCCTGCAACTGCAAAATCCCTGGAAATCTCCACACGCTGCAAGAGACGAGCAATAATAAAAGTTATCGAGTTCAGAAGAATGGGCTTCAGGTCTTGTTTCCCGTAAATGGGCCTTACTGTTTGTGGACCCAGATACAAAACAGTTACTTTCCCATCTAATCTCTTGCATTTATCATCTATATATCACCACTCGTTTTCAAAATTCTATTCATTTTTAACAAACTAAATGAATATTCGGCTTGTAGATAATATTTATAAAAACAGATAAATACTATATGTGATACATATAATCATTAAAATATATAATAATATATCCAAGAGTACAAATAAAAATATATAATTCTGAATACAATAATAATTTAAATCTTATTGTTATCATTTTTAAAGAAATCATTGTTATATACCGTATAAAAGTGAAAACATTTCAATGTAAAAGACAACAACATAACATAATATGACTCGCTAGATAAACTCCATGAAACTCAACACATCGCGCAACAATAAGTACACATAAACCTACAATAAATACAGTTCTCTATTCAGACTGAACCAAACTCAAGACGTTTCATGTAAAGGCTTGAGTCTTGACCGCTGAGATGTCCCTTAGAGACTTATCTTATAGATATTAAAAAGTCTTTTTTCTTAATTTTATCAAATAATATATAATTTCAAAAACATCTCTCACTCACCACTGATTTATCTAATAGATATCATTTATTTTTCTTGTAATCGCTTGTAAGTTTTAACTAATCCCAACCGTTTTCACCTGAGGAACATTTATACCGAAACTTACCAAACAAGCCCTTAGTTAGTACTATACTAGTAGTAGCTGGCACCTGCTACTACTTCTTCGATTCCTTCTTTTCGTAGCAATGGCCGTGGCTTGACAGCGAAGCTCACATCTCTCTCCCCTCTACTGTATTCTCCAGACCAATCGATCCAGTGCTTCAGGTTCCACCGACCATGAAGCTCTTGCACAAGCACAAGCGAGACGACGAGATCGCCGCATCGCAATCGTCTTCCTACTCCCCCAAATCGGCGAAGCACTCCAGATCGCTGCCCAGATCCATAAGCTACCTCCTCCGGGAGCAGAGACTGCTCTTCATCCTCGTGGGCATCTTGATTGGATCCACCTTCTTCATCCTCCAGCCTTCCCTCACCCGCCTCGCCCCCACCGAGCCCACTTCGTTTGTGCCCCGATCTTTCTCCACCAGCTTCGCCAGCCGGGACCAGGTGTTCCGCGGCAACCACCTCGGAAGGATCCCGGTCGGGATTGGACGCCGGAGGTCGAGGATCGTCGTCACCGGAGGAGCTGGGTTCGTTGGGAGTCACCTTGTCGACAAGCTCATCGCCAGAGGAGACGATGTGATTGTCATTGACAACTTCTTCACCGGGAGGAAGGAGAATGTGATGCACCATTTTGGGAATCCCAGGTTCGAGCTCATTCGCCATGACGTGGTCGAGCCTATTCTCTTGGAGGTGGACCAGATCTACCACTTGGCCTGCCCGGCTTCGCCTGTTCATTACAAGTATAATCCAGTCAAGACTATCATATCCTTTTGAATCGCATGATAGTTGTGAATTTTGATGCTATGCATTCTGTCCTTAATTCTGTTTTTGAATTGTTCTGTTGTGAATTGGATTGTGTATTTGCATGGTTGAGCCTTGTGGGTACTCAATTTGGAATGGTTTGTGAGGTTTCCTTGACCTTATGATCACAAGACAAATGTAATGGGCACCTTGAACATGTTGGGTCTGGCTAAGAGAATTGGAGCCAGGTTTCTGATCACTAGCACAAGTGAGGTTTACGGTGACCCACTCGAGCATCCCCAGAAGGAGACGTACTGGGGGAATGTGAATCCAATAGGTTTAATGCCTCTGGCCCACTGTCATGCATCTTTAATCCCTTAATGTAGATAGTGATTGATGGTATCTTTATCTAATACGTTTATTTGCTCCTTCGTTGATTAGGTGTAAGGAGTTGCTATGATGAGGGGAAACGAACTGCGGAGACATTGTCCATGGATTACCATCGAGGTGCAGGAGTTGAGGTAACTTTATCTGATATGTACGTGTCTGTTTTGTCAAAATTTATTGTTAGATAAAGTGAATTTATGCAATATTACTGTTAATGTGTATGGAGAAAGCTATAGCAACCTCTGGACATTGTACATTTAACTTGTTCACAATTAGCTGTTATATGCATAATGCAGCAGTTTGATAGCTGCTTAGACATATCAGAATAATATCATACATGGGTTGCATGGAAAGATATTTATGTTATATTATTTATGATTTTATTGACTAGTGGAAAATAAGAAGTGGCATTAATCTATCTATAATCGTGCATTAATTGTGTGTTATAATGGGATGAAATTGTTTGTCTCAAGATGATGTAATGAGAACAGGATATAAATGAAGAAGATATTTTGACACTAAAATGTCTCTATTGCATTATGATACTGGTACATTTTTGAAAGGTTGTCAAAGGTTATAGATGCCTTCTTTAGGATTTGGCTGTGCCCTGTCAACTGACATATGTTGTTGTACTGAGTTTTCTTCAACAAGAAGCTTAATATTTAACCAATGTCAAATTCACTATAAACATAATCCAAGAGAAAGAGCTCCCAGCTCTATAGGGAAATAAGTTTAGATAACCCTAGGAAGAAACCACTTCTAAAACCTTCGTGTGAATTTTATTTTTTGAAAACTGTAGTATTGAAAGATGCTAGGGTGGAATAGACTTATTGTCCTTCAAGTCCCTTGTGGTGCCAAGTCATTCAGAAATAGGGTTTGGTCGATGGGAATCTTCCTTCACTTGCATGTTTTGGAAAATTAAATACTTTGATCTTAAAGTTATTTGAATGCTTTCAGAAGAAATAAAGGGTATGGCACGTATGTTATTACTCTCATTTTCTGCATATAACTCAGTGTGGTTTGCAATACTGTACAGTATGACTGAATAATGATTCTTTGTTGGCTATTACATCATATAGCACATCTTAATCATAGTTTAGTGCTGTTTATAACTTTTCATCTGTGTAATGATTAACCAACTGCAAAAATAATAAACAGTGTAAACAATGAGATATTTGGTTGTCTGTATGAACCCAAATTACTGGCTAACTGTAGGCCTTATTGTAGGTTCGTATTGCACGCATTTTTAATACATACGGGCCTCGTATGTGTTTAGATGATGGTCGTGTTGTCAGCAACTTCGTTGCACAGGTTTGATCTCAAACAATATTTTAACTAGGAATAATTGCAAAAAAGTACCCTTTTGTATTCACTTTTTGCTAATCATAGCCATTTTCTTTGGTAATAGCAAAAAAGTGCCCTGAACTTGTCATTTTGTTGCCCTTTGTTTGAAGATTATGATTTTACCCGTCAAATGTTTTAAGTAAAAAACAAAAAATCTAGATTTTTCATATCCCTTAATTTTCTTCCTCTGTACGGTACAAGAGCAAGAAAATTAAGTGAGATGGAAATTTTGGATTTTATGTTTATTAATTTATATTTTTTAAATTTAAAATTGTAAGGGTAAAATAGTCATTTAGAAACAAATTGATGCAAAGTGCAACAAAAAGACAAGTTCAATGCACTTTTTTGCCATTATTAAAGAAAAGGGCTGCGATTTGCAAAAAGTGAATACATGAGGGTACTTTTTTGCAATCATCCCTTTTAGCTATTCCTAGTTGTATGCATAGGGAATTCAGATTTTCCCTCTAAAATATTTTCGATGGACTATTTTAATCCAATTGCAACGTTTCAGGCCATCCGCAAGCATCCTTTAACTGTATATGGTGATGGTAAACAAACACGGAGCTTCCAATATGTTTCTGATTTGGTAAGTTTAATTATCCTCTTACATAATTTCTTAATCAGTGCCAACCTTAGAATCCCATGGATATTAATTATGCCTCTGCCTGTATCCATTCTAGTTGGTGATCTTAAGAACAAGGTTGAAATCTTTCTTTCTTTAGGTTTTTTCATGGTAATGAATTATTTTGCTATTACCTGAACATGCTAATTATTACCGTAAAAATAAAATAAAATAAAAACTCATTCTATTAATTTCAAATAACAACTTCAAAAACTGATACCCTTTAAATTTTTAAAAGTTCATTTAGTGCGTCTACTGCAAAAGGATAAAATGTTGGTTCGAAGTAGATGATTCTGAGCTACAAAAAGAGAACACTTTTTAGTATAATATGATTTTCCTTTGACGTCTGTCTTACCTTACAATTGTTTTCACTGATAGGTGGATGGCTTGGTGGCATTAATGGAAGGTGAGCACGTGGGGCCTTTCAATCTTGGTAATCCAGGGGAGTTCACCATGCTAGAGCTTGCTGAGGTTAGTCTTTTCTTAATTCAACATTGTTAAAGCCTGGGTGATCAAAAGGGGTGTGGTTGGAAAGGCTAAGCCGCATAATACTATCTGAAGCACTTTATAACATTTTGTTTTTATGAGACTCGAAGTGGAGGTTAACATTTGTGCTTTTTGCATACCTTGTTGACACTGGCATGCTCAAGCTTACCTTTTGTTTGTGCAATGTAGGTTGTCAAGGAAACAATTGATCCAAGTGCCAGAATAGAATTTAAAGCAAACACCGCTGATGACCCGCATAAGAGGAAACCGGACATCAGCAAGGCAAAGGAGTTGCTGAACTGGGAACCTAAAATTTCACTCAGAGAAGGTCTGCCCCGGATGGTGAGTGATTTCCAGAACCGCATTCTGAATGAAGACGAAGGCAAGGGTGCCTAAAAGAGTGACAAGAGGAGCAGTGTGTATATTGTGAAGAGCTTATTTGTATTTGTTTATTCCTTTTATCGTCATCCTTGGTCGATCTACATTACATGGAACTTGTAGCAAGATGCCTAATTCATAGGAAGATATAATCTACGATATGTGTTGAATTATCAGTTCCAACCTACATTTTGTATTTGCATTCTCCTCAACATTTTGTTGACTCTTTCTGATAATGCATCGTTTTTTTTTTTTTTTTGAATTTGGATTAAGATTTTAAGGGTTTTTGGAATTACTGGAAAGTGGATATAGCTATTACATCCACTTAGCTGCCACTGTTTCACAGAATATGAATGGTGTAGCTGGTTGGGCTCTAACCAGTTGAGCAATAAATATTTGCTTGATCATACCATCTGTATACTGCAATATTTCAAAATTTATTTGATCTCCAATTTCTAATCCAATTCTTAATTTAGTTTTTAACTTAACCTTTCCCTTATATGTGTTCCCAAACCGATGACCCGCTAAAGTTTGAACAATTGTGCTCTTGAGAAAGAAAAAAACTTGAGGCTCTTTCTATTTTGTTTTTTTGCCAGTGATAATGGATGGATTGGGGTGGAAGGCATGTCCTTGAGTTGGGACATCTGGGTCATGGACCACTGCTCAAATTAAAAGATAGAGAGATATAAAGAAAGGTTGATGAGATGAGATGAGAGTGAGAGTACCTTCTGTCTATGCAATACATCTTATTACTTACATAAGGTACCTTTGTGATAAAATAAATATATATTATTGGGTCATCATCAACTTTTTAGGACATGGAAATACTCATATAGGAGTTGGACCAAGCACAAACCTTTCCATCTAGGTAACTTGTAGTTCTTCAAAAGCTGAACCCCTTTCTTTCTTCCTTTCAACACATTATTAATCCTTTACAAAATAAAGTACACTACTGAGTTATAGATTCAAAAACATTGCAACGCGCGAGAAATGTCACTTGACGATTGATCAACGTTAATCCAAATTCGTCGACCAGTGTTGAATAGTCACTGAAGTGGTATGTAAAGAAAGTGGGCCTAAATGAGCAGAAGAAGATGTACAAAAGAAGAAATGAAAGGAGGAGATAGAGTTTGGAAAGGGGAAGAAGATGGCAGAAGAAGAATGGTGTGATGATGAAACTGCAGGACACTCCAAAAAGGACCCAGCTCTTATTTCCACTGAAAAAAATAGAAAATGCCTAATTCTATAAGATTGTGATTACAAGGTGACAAAGAATGGGATGATGTAAAGAGATAGAGAAGCAAAATAAGAGGAAATGAGTGATGAGTCGGGATATAAAGGAAGGATAAAGAAAAAATAAAACACAGAGAAAGCCAAATAAAAGTATCTGATTCCATTACATTTCAAGGAGAATTTCCTAAGTTAAGGGATAGGATCCATACTTTTTTTTTTATTCTTTAGCGATGAGGAGGAATAATTGGTAACTCGATCTTAAGAAAGACTCGAACAAGATCCATTTTATCATTCGAGTCATAATATATTGTTTTAGATACATGTTCATGTTTGTAAAAAGGGGAAAATACAAATGACCATCCCAAATTTGTCGCGATTAACGGAATATTACCCCAAACATTTTTTTTAACAGATACATACCCGGAACTTTACTTCCGTAACGATAAACCCCTTCCGTCCAACTCTGTCAGTTATGTTTTTGTTAAATGACGAAAATACCCTCAACAGACTTCCAATATTACATA